>PVJI01016609.1:0-37823 GCA_004026765.1 Micronycteris hirsuta | reverse complement strand
CCCTTCCATTCTAAATGAAATCTTTGCTGGATAGAGTATTCTTGGATGTAGGTCCTTGCCTTTCATGACTTGGAACACCTCTGTCCAGCCCCTTCTTGCCTGCAAGGTCTCCTTTGAGAAATCAGCTGATAGTCTTATGGGGATTCCCCTGTAGGTAACTGTCTCCTTTCCTCTCGATGCTCCCAGGATCCTTTCCTTATCTTTGACCTTGGGCAATGTAATTATGAGGTGTCTTGGTGTGTTCCTCTTTGGATCCAACTTCTTTGGGACTCTCTGAGCTTCCTGGACTTCCCGCAAGTCTATTTCCTTCGCCAGCTTCAGGAAATTCTCCATCATTATGTGTTCCAATATTTTTTCAATTCCTTGGATTTCTTCTTCTCCTTCTGGCAGTCCAATGATTCACATGTTTGGACGCTTATAGATGTCCTGGAGGTTTCTGAGCCCCTCCTCCATTCTTCGAATTCTTGTTGCTTCCTTCTTTTCTGGTTGGATGTTTTTTTCTTTCTGCTGATTCACTCCTTTGATTTGAGTCCCAGTTTCCTTATCTCTATTGGTTCCCTGCAGATCTCTCCTCATCTGTTCAAGCAAGTTCGTTAATTTTCCGTCGAATTCTGAAAGCATCCTTATTACCAGGGATTTGAACTGTGCATCTGATAGGTTGGCTATCTCTTAGTCGGTTAGCTCTGGGGTTTTGATCTGTCCCTTTCTTTGGGCCATTTTTTCCCCCTCAGTGAACCTGTTACTGTAAGGGGGGCGGAGTCTTGGGGATCCCCTGTGCAGGGAAGTTCCCGGTAGTTGTGCTGGGACCGAAGCCTCTGGGGGCGGGGCCTGAACGCACAATGGCGCCTTCTCCGCTCTCCGCACCCACACCGCCTCCTGCAAGCACTTCGGGCCCCTTTGTGCTGACTCCGGGGGTCGCTCCGGGGTCGGTGGGAGCTGGGCGCAGACCGAGCTTCAGTCGGTCCCCGTCTGGGTATGCTTCAGCCCCGCGCGGGAACCGCCCCTCCAACTGCGGACCTGCCGTCTGCTCACCTGCTCGCCGCGGGGTCGCCGAGCACTCTCCCTTCGCTCTGCACCTTCTGGTTCACCAAACTTGATGAATGTATCTTCTTTAATTCCTTGGTTGTCAGACTTCCTCTCAATATGATTTTCTGTCAGAGCTGGCTGTGTTTGGATGTGTATATTTCTTTTTTTCCCCTTGTTAGGTTGTGCGAGGTTGTACGGTGCATTCACCTATGCCGCCATCTTAGGAAGTCGAGAAGTGCCTACTTTTTTTAAAAAAAGTCTGTAATTCTGGACTTCCGGCCAAGATGGAGGTGTAGGTAGGCGCACTGTGCCTCCTCGCACAACCAAAAGAGGAAAAACAACAATTAAAAAAACAGAAACAGCCAGATTTGACAGAAAACTGAACTGAGTGGAAGTCCGACAACCAAGGAGTTAAAGAAGACACGTTCATCCAGACCAGTAAGGGGGGGTGGAGCTGGGAGGAGAGCACTCCGCCAGACAGCAGTTTGTGGAGCAGTACCGGCAACGCTGTAGCTGCCCAGAGAGGCCTATGGCGGGTGCACCTGACCAAAACGCGGTTGGTGCACTTGGCGAAACCCATGGCTGGCCCACCCAGACCCAGCGGGACTGAGACTGGTGGACCGGGTGGTCCCTCATTTGCACGCAGATAAACCAGAGAAAAAGCTGGGGAGCGGAACAGACCGAGCAACCCACCATTGCGGGGAAATAAAGCCTCAAACAACCGATTGAAAACACCTGTGGGGGTTGAGGCGGCAGCAGGAGGAACTCCCAGCCTCACAGGAGAGTTTGTTGGGGAGACCCACAGGGACTTGGAACTGTGCAGGCCCGTCCACTCACCCCAGAGCCAGCACAGAAGGGCCCAACTTGCTTGTGGGTAGCTGGGCAAGTTCGGAGAGCAGAGCAAGCGCCATTGTTCTCTCAGTCCCCGCCCCCACAGTCTGCGTCACAACACAACGACATGGGTTAGCCCACCCTGGTGAACACCTAAGGCTCTGCCCCTTAAAGTAACAGGCGCACCGAGAAAAAAAAATGGCCCAAATGAAAGAACACATCAAAGCTACAGAAAAAATACAACTAAGTGACGAAGAGATAACCAACCTATCAGATGCACAGTTCAAAACACTGGTAATCAGGATGCTCACAGGATTGGAAGAAAGATGGTTGCAATTAGTTGAACAAATGAAGGATACGATAAAGGAAATGAGGGGAAATCTACAGGGAACCAATAGGGATGGGAAGGAAACTGGGACTCAAATCAACGGAGTGGACCAGCAGAAAGAAAAAAACATCCAACCAGAAAAGAATGAAGAAACAAGAATTCAAAAAAATGAGGAGAGGCTTAGGAACCTCCAGGACATCTTTAAACATCCCAACATCCAAGTCATAGGGGTGCCAGAAGGAGAAGAGGAAGAGCAACAAATTGAAAACTTATTTGAAAACATAATGAAGGAGAACCTCTCCAAGCTGGTGAAGGAAATAGACTTCCAGGAAGTCCAGGAAGCACAGAGTCCCAAAGAAGTTGGACCCAAAGAGAAACACACCAAGACACATCATAATGACATTACCCAAGATTAAAAATAAGGAGAGAATCTTAGCAGTAGCAAGAGAAAAGGAGACAGTTACCTACAAAGGAATTTCCATAAGACTGTCAGCTGATTTCTCAAAAGAGACCTTGCAGGCAAGAAGGGGCTGGAGAGAAGTATTCCAAGCCATGAAAGGCAAGAACCTGCATCCAAGATGACTCTATCCAGCAAAACTTTCATTTAGAATGGAAGGGCAGATAAAGTGCTTCTCAGTTAAGGACAAGTTAAAGGAGTTCATCATCACCAAGCCCTTATTATATGAAATGTTAAAGGGATTTATATAAGGCATGGAGGGATATCAACAGGGGAGTGGTAGGGGGAGGGGGGGAAGGTGCAGAGAATAAGTAGCATAAATGGTAGGTAGAAAACAGATAGGGGGAGGTTAAGAATAGTATAGGAAATGCAGAAGCCAAAGAACTTACATGTATGACCTATGGACAAAACTAAAGGGCAGGGAATGGGGGGGGGGATGTGCGAGGTGGAAGGGAAGAAAGGGGAGAAAATGGGACAACTGTAATAGATAATAAAATACATTTTTTTTAAAAGTCTATAATTCTGAGTGACTGCCCTTAATATTTCAAGGTACCTATTCTGACTTAATGTGTGAGCCTTAGCTATCTCCATCACCAAGCATAGAACCTTTAATATTTCTATTTCAGGTGCTTTGCAGGATGAACGCCATCTCTTCAAAGTCTTTCTATTCCACAATGTGTTATTTCATACGTGCCATTTAACATACATTTTAAGTCGGGCTTTTCCCACAAATTTGGTGTAAATCCATGTCCTGCCATTTCCTCATTATGCTGCATCCGCAGAAACTTCATTTTATCTGTGCATTTGCTTCCCCCCAACCCCAACCCAACTGGTTTTATTTCCTCACTTGCAGTCATTTGCATACTTCAAGTGCATACTTTGGATTCTGAATATTCAGTGTGCACAACTTAGTGGATACATTTAGAAAGGGGGATTGCAAGGGACTTTAATAAAATCCATTACAAACTTTTCAGTTCAGTCTTAATGGAGAAATGTGACATATGCCTCTAGAATGTTGAGGAATTTTCACAAATCAGACATAGAGTAAATTTCTGTCCCAATTGCGGGGTGATGGAGGGAGCAGGGCAGAATTCATGGGAGAGAAGACGCAGGGCTGGAACTGGAAAGGGTTTAGGGATGAAAACCTTTATTATTCGTGTGGCTCTTCCCTGTCTGCGCGTAAGACTGAACAAGGCCCTCTGTACAATGCTTCCAGCCAGCGACTGCGTGTTGCTGGGACGCTGGAACAATGATACACCAAACTTCCTGGTGGCTAAGTCAGGGGACAGCATCACTGAGCACTGGGCTCATTCGAGGGGCAAACTACACAAACTACACTGTCACAAACTACATTGGAACTCAAAGTCATACTTTCTGAGATGATAGCTCAAAATAAATATCCCAACGCTAAGTATAAATTTGCATTCAGTCCATTATTTCCTCAAAAACAAGACGTTCTTTCTGGGTCTTAAATACCTGACAGCCTGAGAAAACTACCAGCTCTGTCGAATACATCCAGCACGCCGTTTTACTAAGCGCCACGAGAGAGCACGGGGACCAGGAAGGCGCGCAACCGCTAACGACCAAACTAATATCCGGAGCGCACAGGCGCCGTCTGGCGTAGACCGGTCTGCGGTGCCCCCCCCGCCGCAGAGCATAATGGGTGGAGCGGCGGAGCGCAAGATGGCGCGCGCCGCTTGAATATGAAACGGACTCCGAGGAGGACTGGAGGGACGCTATCGGTACCCACGGTAACTTGGGTTACCGACCTTTCGCGGAAACTGTATTGCCTACGCGATGCCGGGGCCGCCCCCAGTTGTCGTGAGTCCGCGAGAGACGCACAGTGACGCACTTCCTGAGCGCGCGGGTGCCGGATGGGCTGGAGGGCGGGCTCTTCAAATTTGAATCTTCCACAGTTGTGGGTGTTAAAGGAACTCTGGTTGGGTTCAGGGTCGGGGCCGGCGTGGGCCGGAGGCGCGACCCTTAGACGCCTGGGCCAGCATTCACCCTAAGCCGTGTGGGGACTGCTGTGTTCTCCCCCTGCCAGGCCCTTCGCTCCAGGTACGGCCTCCCCTCCCTGCCCTCGCCTCCTGCCTCCTGCCGCCGGGCTCCTCTGGCGCTGCGACTCCCAGCGCTTCAGCATTCTAGGTCCTCTAGGGCTTTTCCAACATTTCTGGCTTTGGCAGTAGTTTCACAACTACTCACTTACTTCGGTGTGTGCATTTGTTGCGTGTCTCCTGCATATCAAGAAAGTATCCCATTTTCGTTCAGATTCGTTTTGATGATGTACGCTCTACGCCTTTGTTCCAAAATCGCTTCTGGGGCGGGGGAGGACTTTAGAATGATTACCAAGGAGGAAAATTGTGTGCATCACTGCCCGATTTTTCACCTTGGAACCCCAGATCCACAGGGCTGTAGAAACAGTTGATCCATCCAGCTTATGTTTTGTTATGATTAAATTATACATTGGTTGCAAACATTTTTAGATGTTAAAACTGATTCGAAGATGGAAGGCCCCTTCATCCTACTTACTGTTCAAAGATAAACACTGTTTACAGTTTGGTACAGTTTCAGATTTTCCCCCAATTTTTATGCTCTTGTGTGTGTCTATGTTAGTTACCGTAACGCGATTGTATGTTCTGTTCTGCTTCTTTATTTAATATACCCTAGCTATTTTTATGTCATGATATAATTTGTTTTTATTGAGTACATCGAATTCAGTTATATGGATGTAGCAGAATTTTGTCCCATGTTGCACATTTAGATTGTTTCTATTTTCTGTCGTATTCTGGTGAACGTCCTTAATATAGTGCCTGTTTAAAAACTTTGGCTTTGAAATCAGATAGTTTTGGATCCAGCTCTTAATCATTGTCAGTGGGACCTTGAGGCAGGTTATTTAACCCACCCTGTGCCTTAGTTTCCTCATATTCACGGAGTTTCTTGATCAATGGCATGTACACCTGTATTTTGAAATTAAGCTTTACCAATCTGATAAGCATAAGAAGTCTTACTGTTTTTAATCTGCATTTCTTCATTTATTAGTAAAATGGGGTGTTTCACGCATTTATTGGCCTTCATAATCTTTCTGTTAATTGCCTTCATCAATGTTCTTTGTCCATTTTCTATATTGGTCATTTTTTTAAAGATTTTATTTATTTATTTTTAGACAGAAGGGAAGGGAGGGAAAAAGAGAGGGAGAGAAACAGCAATATGTGGTGGCTTCTCACAGTGACCCCTTTGGGGACTTGGCCTGCAACCCAGGCATGTGCCCTGACTGGGAATTGAACCCACAACCCTTTGGTTCGCAGCCAGTGTTCAATCCACTGAGCTAATTGGTTCATTTGGTCTCTTTGAATGTTATATAATGTAGTCCTTTGTATATGAGGTACTGCTTTTTTAGGGAGGTTCAAATCTACCATTTACCAGTTAATTAACAGGTCCTCTCTCATTTTTCCCAACTCAACCTCCCAGTTTCGGTTAGTGTGCTTTGGAATTTTTCATCCATTCCATTATAATAATTAGCGGTAGTACTGCTACCACTACAGTGAATTCCTAGAAAAAATTTTCATGTCTTTTTGGGAAGAAAAGTAATAGTTATATTCAGTATCTTGTTCATGATAACAGTTGTTTAACCTTCTATATTTACATGTACTCTAAATGCCCATAGCTAGCCTGTTTATGTAATGGTTTTCCCATGCCTGAGTTTTTATTTTGAATAAATAAATCTTTTCCTAGTACATCATTTGTCAGTTTTCAGAATAAACTATAAGGACTAGATTTTGTGAATAGCTTTAAGCAGTTAATGAATGTACAAGCATACCGTTTTAGAATTCACCTGCTTTTCCCCAGTCCAAAAAGAAGCTAACCATTTTTTTTGTTAGCGACCTCTGATGGGTCTACTATACTAGGCCTTCAAGATACTGTTCTTTCCTTAACTTGAGGAATGCCAGTTACTGAATCCCCATTGTCTAATGTATCTCTGTTTCATTGGAGTCTGAGCAGCATAATTTGTTTTCTTTGGTTTGCGAATGTTCTCTTAAGCAGGAGGAGAACAGGGGCTTCTAGGTGTTTCTTGAAGGCCTCTACCCAGTGGTGGTTTGTTTTTATTCTTTGTCTATTCTGCAAAGCCACTATGGTCAGAGAAAATCCTAGGTGATTTGTTCCCCCTCTATATTCTTCGTTCTGGATCATCCACAGTGAAACTACTGTCAACTATTGCCAACTCTTTTGGCTTCTATTGAGTTGCTATTTGCTACTTGGTAGGAAAGTGGGGCTCCTTGAAGATGTTTAAAATCTTGACTACCCATCTCTCCATCCTACTGCATAGTTGAGTTGAGAGGGAAGAGATTGGGAAACATGAAAGAGGTGATATGAGCTGATCTTGGAGCCTTTCTGTATGACCATAATTATCTGCCTTTAGGTGCAGTTATGTATGCCTACTACACATTGGGCTTATTTTTAGTTCTGCTAGTTAATTTATAGTTTATATTTCCTGTTGAGCATTTCATTAGGTTTTGAGGAATTGAGATTGTATAAACTTGCACATACTTGCATTTTTCACACAATTTCCCAGTTTATTAATTTTTGGTTTTGAGAATTGAAAGTAAACAGGTAGTGAGTATTATAACTGCTAGCACAGAATTTCTATAATATCACTAGCACATTGCCATATATTATGTGTTAGCGCATATTTGCTGAATTAATATTCTGTGGAAGAATTCATTGGTTTTGTGTCATAAGGCAAGACTCCCAAGGTACCTTTCTTTGTCAGCTGTTGTTACTGAAAATTAGTTCCTTCTCTTTTTCTCTTATAAGCTATTGGATAAAATAGTAGTTTGTATGTGAATTTTTAACTTGCACATTCATTTCTAACAGAAGTTAACTGTAGGTAAAGATTTTTGATGTCTTTGGTCTGGCTGCATTAGTATTTTCTGTGATAGGCTTTTTATGTTTATTTAATGTCAAAGACTTTTTGGAATGGTTATAAATTCAGCAATAAGAGATGCTTTAAATCTAGACTAGTAAGCTCTTTGGGTTGAAATATTTTATTTATTTACCAAGTATTACAGAATGCAATTATGTAGCTTATCATCTAGAATCTCAATTTCTAAGTGTCAGATATAAAATTTGTACATAGGAAACAAGCTAAAACAAATGTAAGACCATGTATGCTCCAGTACATGATTCCCTTGAAAAATCCTAAATAGCATGAAAAATTTTTTTAATTGAGAATGATTTGAGGGTTTTTCAACTAAGATCTCAAATTGAAATGTTCTGTGACATAACAAAATCAGGACTGGGGATTATTTACCTAAAAAATTGAATTGATTCTTCAGATTTTATTAGGATATATGATTATATCTGCTGCCTTAAAATTTAAGTACCTAAAGGGAAAAACCGTATTTGTGAAACTTAATCTTTTATAACCTAATATACTGCCATATGCAGATGTCATTTAATGCTTTTTGATGCTAATACTAGCTTGGAACTTCCCAGACTTGAGGTTTAAGGAAATTTCAAAAACAGACTTTCAAAATTCAATTCTTAGAGCTATTAAGTAGATGTTTTGGTGAATGCTACATCTTTGTTAAAAGATTATCTTTTTTAAAAAGATTATCTATTCAATAGATAAACTGTTTATCTATTGAAATAATAAAATGAGATTTAACCAAAATATAAAATCTTAATCTGACTTGTGAGCTATAGGTTATCCAGTGTTATTATGAACCAATTAAACCTTTTAATTAGTATGTTGTTATGGAAAGCAAATAAACTTAACTTTTTTTGCAGCAAAGCATGATAAAGGTTGATTTCACATTGAATTACAGGTTCTTCTGGGCCCCTGCTGAAGATCTGTCCTTAAAATTGTGTTTGAATAAATTTTCTAATAGAGGAAGTCCTGTTTATCAAGATGATTATGACCCCTTTGAAACATCCAGGAATTCACTTGTCCTCGGAGACATCTTCTCAAAGGGGAAATATGCCCATTCATGCAGTCTTTTTTGACTGCATTCCTTCAGGCACACTTACTCCTGTAAAAGATTTGCTGAAATATCAGAACTCCTTTTTAAAATTGAATGACCATAAAGAGAACCAATTCTTAGAAATGCCAATTTCTAAAGGTAAAAATGTATTTCAATCTACCATGTTATCAGAGCCTAGCACCTCTAATAGTTTTCTTAACATCAGTGCTATAAAGCCCAACAAGGATGTATTGAAAAATAAAGCAAACTATGAATCACCAGTAAAAGTATTTCAAAGAATGAAAGAAAAAGTATTGCGGAACAAGCAAGAACAAGCATCAAGAAACAGTAATTCGTTGGAACCACCAAAAAGTGAAAGTAACAAAATTTTCACACGTAATGGAGCTGAGAAGACAGTGTTACAGCATACCTACCTCTGTGAACAAAAGGAAAACAACAGATTACTTCGATCAGAAGACAGCTCATTAAAAGGTTAGTTATATTATGTGTTGGTTAAAAAGCTATAATGTGTTATTTATTGTATACAGCACTATTTTAGGTACTCAGTATACAGCAGTGAACAAAAATCCCTGCCCCCATGTAGCTAACTCATTCAGGTGGTGGGGGACAGATACAGTAAATAATTTTATGGTACAGTAGAAGAAAAGTGCTATGGAAAGAAAAGGCAGAGGGGATAGTCACAGCAGGTTGTAATTTTCAATGTGGTGTTCAGGGTATGTTTCAAAGAGAAGTTGACTTTTGAGCTGAAAAATTGAAGGGGATGATAGATACAGATAGGTATCTTGGGGAATGGGGAAGGATGATCTAGACAGGTAACAGCTATTACAAATGCCCTGAAATTTCTGTATTATTTCAGGAGCATGCCTTACAAATTCAGGGACTAGCTATGAGATTAATGTATCGTGGAGTGAGTCTACAGAGCTGGGGAGGTGGGGATAAATAAGCAGGTCGGATAATGTAAGGCCTTTAGGTCAATGTAAGAGTTTGTGCTTTTACTGTGAGCAAAATAAGAAGCCCTTGGAAGGTTTTGAGTCGAGAAGTGACAAGACCTGACTTACATTTTTAAAATATCACTCTGGCTGTTAATTTGAAATGGTTACTGCAATAATGCAGGTGAAAGATGGTGTTGGCTTGGTCCAGGTAGTATCAGTGAAGGTAAGTAGAAGTGGTTGAATTCTGGATATATTATAAAAGAAAAGCCAATCACATTAGCACGTATATGGAATATGGAATGTTAGAGAGATACAAAGGATGCCTCCAAAGGGCGAGGTTTTTTTATGTTTGATTTTATTGTTATTACCCAAGCAACTGGAAAGATGGGGTGATTGAACTGAAATGATGCAGACTGAAAGAGTGAGATCAGGATCTGTTATTTTTGTCATATGAATTTTGATATGTCTGTTAAAAATTGAAGTGTGAATGTGAATTAAGCTGTTGAGAAAATATTTGTTAGAATTCAGGGAAGTACCATATTTTGCCATTTATAATGCATTCCCATGTATAAGGTGCTCCCATGTATAACATGCGCCCATGTTTTTATCCCAAATTTTCAGGGGAAAAAATCTTTCATTTTAATTTTTTTAGTTCAATTTTTTATTTACTTATGTTTAGATACTTGTTTTTTGTATTATAAAGGAACTTTAGCATTATTTTTTGACATGGATATTGTTATTGCTTTCTAGAGTTACACTTTTAACACATAAGCATAAAAAAAGAATTAAAAAACATTTATATAGATATGGAATCAGTACTACCCATGTATAATGCGCATCCTTATTTTTCCCTCAAAAGTTTGGGTAAAAAAGGGCTTGTTATACATGGCAATATACGGTAGTCCGGGTGTGAAAAATATATTTGGGAATCATTAGCACCTAAATTGTCTTTAAAGTTATGAAATAAGATGGGATCATCAAGGAGTAAGTGTAGAAAGAAAGCATTGAAGAATGAGTCCTTGGACACCCCAGAATTTAGAAGTTAGAATACAAGATGTAACGTAGTGAAGGCCACTTAGAAGAAGATGAGGAGTGATACTTTGGAAGCCAAAAGAACAAAATGAGTCATTAGCTGTGAGTCATTAGCTGTGTCTAATACTGCTAATCAGTCAGATAAGATGAAGGCTGAAATTTGACCATTGGATTTAAGAACGTGGATGTTGGCCCTGGCTGGTGTCGCTCAGTGGATTGACTGCGGGTCTGTGAAGCAGAGGGTCTCCAGTTCGATTCCCAGTCAGGGCACTTGCCTGGGTTGTGGGCCAGGTCCCCAGTGGGGGACACACGAGAAGCAACCACATATTGATGTTTCTCCCCTCTCTTCCTCTCTCCCTTCCCTTCTCTCTAAAAATAAATAAATAAAATCTTTTAGAAAAAAGGAATGTGGATGTTATTGGTGACTTTGATGAGAACAGTTTTGGTTGAGTGATAGAAACAAAAACATGATAGAAGAGGGTTTAAGAGAGAATATGTAGAGAGAAATTGACTAATGAATATAAACAACTCTTGAGGAGTGCTGAGAAATATGGGAAGTAAGCTTTTAACAGATTTTACTGTTTTTTAATGATTGGTGAAATAACATTTTTGTTTGCTCTTGAGAATGATCCAGTAGGAAAGGAAAAACAGATTGGAAGCCTAATACCCTTGAGTAGCTGAGAGGGAATAAAATCTGGTAGTGGAGATTTTGGTATTAGGTGGGAACATAAGCAGATGGTAAATCAAACAAGAAGATAGGCAGGCATTGTTGTATGACTTCAGATATAATCTGAAATAGGAAGTAAAGTCATCAGCTGAGAGTGAATATAGGAAGCAGGTATTGAAATTTGAGGAGGTGGAGGTTTGAATAGTGGAGGAGTGGAAGAGGGAATGGTTAAGGCTTAAATTTGATCTCCTGGGCAACACTAAGAACCTACTTGAGATTTGTGGGCATGAATTTAAATGAGACCAATCAGTGTGGTTGTGAGTTTTCCTCTTGACCTATAGCTACTTAGGTGCTGGTGGGAAATGGGCAGGGAGTTGGATTTTATCAGGATTGTAATTTTGCCAAATAGGATGAAGTGAGAGAAAAACACAGTAGTTGAGGTTGTGTGTGCAAAGAGGTAACCACAATTGGCCCTGAAATTTAAGTTGTTTAAGACGAGGAAAAGGGGACCTACAGGAGATAAAGAAGTGAGAAATATAGGTCTTGTTGGGATACTAAGTGTATTTGAGAGAATGATCTGGAAAGGTAGAAGGTGGTCAGAAATGGGACCTGAGAGATTTTAGTAAGTTGTAGTAATTAATAAAGATATTTTACATGTGTTACCTCTAATTTAATCCTTCCAGTGAACACTATGGTAGATGCTCATTGAATAGTCTAGGAAATGGGGCTTGCAAAGAGGTTTTTATCTGCCCTATGTCTCACAGATTAAGTGATGGGCTGTGGATTAAATGCAGGTATCAGAAAGCCCAAGACTTTAATTACTACACCATAGATTGTGGGTGCACTGTTGCATTTCAAAGACAGTGATATATTTTGATGTAAAAAACGGAGTTTCCTAGGGGAGTTTAGGCTGGAATTGGGGGAACACATAAAATGATCTGTTTCTTCTATAGCCTGGGGCAAATGGGAGAAGCAAATGAAATAATGAATATTAAAGCTCATTTTATATGTAAACAGCGTTAGAGGAAGAAATAACAGACTGCTTAGAGAATCTGATGACTCTTTCCCCAGAAAAAAATACATATATACCAATACAAATGTTGTCCGTACTTTCAGAGACCTTGTAGAGAGCCTCTGCATAAATGTTGGACTCTCAAATAAATGACCCGGGTTTTACAGCACATTATATTTTATTATATTACCTGCTTTTCTGCCTTGCCATGCCATTTCTATGGAGCGAGTTAAAGCAATAGAAATTTATCCTTTTATGACACATGCTATTATGCTGAAAACTTAACATTAAGATTTCTAAGGCCAAAGAAGCATAGTTATTAAAGCATAATCCTTCCCAATTTTGTTTAGTATACTATTTGATTTTTTAAATTAAATTTATTGGGATAACATTGGTTAATAGGGTCATGTCGGTTTCAAGTGTACGTTTCCATGATACATGATCTCTATATGTACCACCCATAGTCAAGTCATCTTCATCACCCTATATTTGGCCCCATTTACCTTTTACCACCCTCCCACCCCCTTCATACTATTGTCTCTCTGTGTCTCAGTTTTATATCCCTCATGGGAGGGAAATCATATGCTTCTTAGCTTTTTCTGACTGACTTATTTCACTTAACATAATATTCTCAAGGCCCATTCTTGTTGTTGCAAATGGCAGTATTTCATCTTTTCTTATGGCTGAGTAGTATTTTATAGTATGTATGTACTGTATCTTCTTTATCCAGTCCCCTGTCGAAGGACCCCTTTGTTGTCTCCATGTCTTGGCCACTGTGAATAGCTACAGCAAACATAATGGTGCATGTATCTTTGCAAATATATGACTTTGAGTTTTTCAGGTAGATACCCAGAAAAGGGATTGCTCAGTCATGTGGTAACTATATTTTTAGCTTTTTGAGGAATCACCATTCCATAGTCGCTGTACCAGTTTACATTCTCACGAGCAGTGAATGAGGGTTCCTTTTCTCCACAGCCTCGTCAACATTTGTTATTACCTATCTTATTGATAATAGCCGTTCTAACAGGTGTGAGGTTGGATGTCATTGTAGTTTTGATTTTCATTTCCCTAATAGCTAGTGAAGTTAAACATTTTCTCATATCATTTGTATGTCTTCTTGGGAGAGGTGTCTGTGCAGATCCTCTGCCTATATTTTAATTGTATTGTTTGTTTGGTGTTGAGTAGTATGAGTTCTTCATATATTTTGGATATTAGCCCCTTGTTGGAGCTGTTTGCAAATAACATCTCCCATTTGGTTGGTTGCCTTTTTGTTTTGTTGTTGATTTCTTTTGCTGTGCAGGAACTTTTTAGTTTGATATACTTTCATTCATTTATTTTTGCTTTTACTTCCCTTGCCTTCGGGGTCAAATTCATAAAATGTTCTATACTACCAAGGTCCATAAGTTTAGTACCTATTTTTTCTTCTATATATTTCATTGTTTCAGATCTTATATTTAGGTCTTTGATCCACTTTGAATTAATTTTCGTACATGGCACACAGTGTAGTCTAGTTTCCTTATTTTGCATGTGGCTTTCCAATTTTCCCAGCACCATTTATTGAACAGGCTTTCTTTTTTCCACTGTGTGTTTTTGGTTCCTTTGTCAAAAATTATTTGCACCTATACCTGTAGTTTTATTTCTGAGCTTTCAATTCTGTTCCACTGGTTAGTGTGTCTATTCTGCCAATACCATGCTGTTTTGATTATCATAGCTTTGTAGTATAATTTGAAGTCAGGTAGTGTGTCACCTCTGGCTTCATTCTTTTTTATCAGGATTTCTTTGACTATTTGGGGTCTCTTGTAATTCCATACAAATCTGGTGATTTTTTTGTTCTATTTCTTCAGAAAATGACATTGGGCCCTGACTGGTGTAGCTCAGTGAATTGAGCGTGGGCTGCGAATCAAAGGGTCGCCGGTTCGATTCCCAGTCAGGGCACATGCCTGGGTTGCAGGCCAGGTCCCCAGTGAGGGTCACTGTGAGAGGCCACCACACATTGCTGTTTCTCTCCCTCTCTTCTTCCCTCTCTTCCCTTCTGTCTAAAAATAAATAAATAAAATCTTTAAAAAAAAGAAGTGTAAGGAAGTATTGCCTCTTTAATTTTTTTGGAAGAGTTTGAGGATAGGTATCAAATATTCTTTGAATATTTGGTAGAATTCAGTGGTAAAGCCATCTGGTCCTGAACTTTTATTTTGTGTGAAAATTTTGATGATTGTGTCAATTTCCCTACTGCTGATCGTTCTATTTAGATTTTCCATCTTTTTCATGATTTAGTCTAGGAAGTTTACATATTTCTAGGAACTTATCCATTTCTTCTGGGTTACTGAATTTTGTGGCACATAATCTTTCATAGTATTCCAGTATGATACGATCCTTTGCATATCTATGATATCTGTGGCAACTTCTCCTCTTTCATTTCTGATTTTGTTTATATGAGTCTTTTCTCTTTTATCCTTAGTGAGTCTAGCGGGGCGGGGTGTCAATTTTATTAATCTTTTCAAAGAACAAGCTCTTCGTTTTCTTAATTTTTCATATAGTCTTTTTGTTCTATATTTTATTCAGTTCTGCTCCAATTTCCATTATTTCCTTTCTTCTGCTGGCTCCAGGTTACTTTTGTTCTTTTTTTTTCTAGTTCTTTAAGTTGTGATGTTAGGTTAACTTGGGGTTTCTCCTATTTCTTGCGATAGGCCTGCAATGATATAAACTTCCCTCTCCCTGGTCATGTGGCTCAGTGGATTTAGTGCCCGCCTGCGAATCATAAGGCTGCTGCTTCGATTCCTGGTCAGGACATATGCCTGGGTTGATCAAGGCACATGCCGGGTTGTGGGCCAGGTTCCCCAGTTGGGCGTGTGCAAGAGGCAACCAATTGATACATCTCTCGCACAGCAAAGTTTTTCTTCCTCTTTCACCCTCCCTTCCCTTCTTTCTGAAATAAGTAAATAAAAATATTTAAACTTCCCTCTTATTACTGCTTTTGCTGCTATGTCACTCTGTCATTTTCCTCTGTCTCCCATTTGCTCCCCTTGCCCACCTTTGGATGCTTCAGTGGGTGGGTCTCTCAGGCGTGTTTGTGTGTTGAGCAGGGAATCTCTTCTTGAGATGTGGCTGTTCAGATTGTTGGGACTTCAAAGGGGGGAAACTAAGAGGATCTCTCACACCACCATTCCTCTGACCAACGCTTGATATTAAACCTACAAAATAATTTAGTTTTCCTTCTCTGGTACAAATTTTAAATCTATTACCTTTCTTTTTTGTGTGTGAAATAAACATTTCTATATTGATCTAGGAGGTATAGCAGAATAAAATATAGCAGTACTTGTAGTTTCTATTGTGTAGTTGATAAGCGTCATCAGCTTTGCGCTTTGAAGACCTGCTAAAGAGCTGTTAAAGCATTGTCATTTATGATTGAGTTTGCTATTGCGTCTCAACATTGTGATTTTTAAAGTGTAAGTTATACCTCTTCCACTGTTCTTTCACATTTTAGGCATTTATAGCAGCCTGAAGCAAAATCAGGATTTTCAAAACTGGCTGGTACTTCATATGTAATATTAGCATATATGTATGTGATTTGTGGCAGCTCCAGAAATTTACTACAGTTCTCTAGGCTTCTAATTCCAGTGGTATACTTTTGTCTACGGCTTGCAAGTTGTGACATGGAGACGTTTTTAAAAATTCTTTCTCAGCACAGGAATCAAGTGAAAGCATGAGAAGATTATAAAGGGTAAAACTTATGTAAAAAGTATATATAGTATAGTGGTCTGATTATTACTGAACCTAAGTCTTTATTTCAGGATTTTAAAATGGCATTTTTTTTCTTCTCAGTGACTAATATCAATACAACTCAACTTCTTTCTTCAAAAAAAATCTCAGACTCAGTCCAAGAAGTTTCTCTAGAACCATCAAATAATATTTTACTCCCAGTAAAACCAAAGATTCAACGTCAACAGGCAAAGAAAGCACCTCTGCACAACTTAACTTACGGTAAAGTGCTTTTGGTTTTGTTCCTTAGTTTGTTATTTGAATGTATTGTTAGGTGTTCTAGATAATGATTTCCCCTGTGTAGGCAACAAGCTTTGACTGTGGATGAAAGATTAAATCATAAAAGCCAGAGGCACTTAGCGAAAGACTGGGCAGGAAGATGGAGTTTCCTAACCCAAAGACTTCTTTTAAATATAAAGTTATAAATTGTCCCTTTTCTCTTTTAAATTTCATATGAATTTTCTACAAATTTGGTTTGACTTTGTGTTTTTTCCAGAGCTTCCAATTCTGAACCAAGAACATGAAAATATTTCAGCTTCAGAAGTCTCAAACAGGGTGTTAACTAGATCTCAGCTGGGCAAACAAATTCTTCTTTCAAAGGAGAATACAGTTGCAACCACCAAGTTCAAAAACAACACGTTTGTATTAGAAGGCATTGATTCTGCCTATGAAAAATCACAAAATATTACTGTTGAGACTCTTAACACTAACTGTGTTTCTATCAAAAACGGCTGTCAATTAATGGTTTCTGATAGTGAGGTAACAACAAAAGGAACTTCACGACCAGAAATTAAGGAAGGATATGGGACGACAACGCCCAGGGAGAGTGCTCTGCCAGGTTCCATAAACGACACATGTAAAATTGTGCTTGCAACTCCAAGAGTCCATGTAACAATACCTCGGAGATCAAAAAGGTGCACTTCAAGGCTTCCCCTTCCAAGTATGTGTCAAACTACTACAGATGGAGTTAAAACTAATAAGGTAGGAAATCCTTAAGGCAGATGTGTATTTGTCTTTATCCCCATTCTTCAGAAGCTGGAGCTCTTATGCTCTCTCATTATTAACAGTAGCTTCGTTTTTGTTTTATTATTATTTAACATAGAGGCAGTGTGTAAAGAGATGTGGTTTGAAAGTAAGTAGATGCAGGTGTTAAATCTTACTATGCTCTATTACTAGTTGTATAGCCTTCAACAATTTACTTACTCCCTTTGGGGATGAACACTAATTTTATTCCTGTTTGTAATTATTTTACCTGAGTTTTGCAGTACTATTAACAGAACAATAGAGGAAGGAATTACATATAGCATCTAAAGATTTGAAATTTTTTTCTGTTGTAATATAGTGACCAATAAAAGACTTCAGACCATCAAACAATGTTATATTAGGATATTCTCTGAAGAAACTGGAATGGAACAAGTTCAAGGAGAAAGATACAGTATAAAATTGTTAAAAGTTTGCCTTAATTTTTAAAATGTTAATGGTGGTTTTTTCCCAGACAGCAGCCAGAGTCTTTATTTAATCCTCAATTTCTACCCAGCAGCTCCTTAAAATATTAAATCATGTCATCCTCTGCTTAAAAGTCTCTAGTAACTTTTTATCTCAAGAGAAAACATTGCCCTGGCTGATGTGGCTCAGCTGGTTTGGAGCGTCATCCCATAAACTGAAGGGTCACGGGTTCGATTCCAGGTCAGGGCACATGCCTGACCTGGAATTGCGAGTTGAGTGCTTGTTTGGGCAACTGATCAATGTTTCTCTCTCTGTCTCCTCCTCCCTCCCTCCATTCCCCTCTCTTTAAAATCAATTAGCATGTCCTCAGGTAAGGAATGAAAGAGAGAGACAGTGAAAACACTAGACTTTCACCGTGGTTTACAGGACTATACATAATTCAGTCCTGGAGATATTCAGCCTCATCACAAAGTGCTCAACAGATATTTGCTGAACGAATATGAATGAATATCTTGACATTTTATAAAAGGAGTATGGTACAAGATTCTGGAGCTAGAATACCATTTTTACAACCCATCTGTGCCACTAACTAGCTGTGAGTGACATGGACAAGTTATTTATGTTATTCAACAAGACCTCACAGAGTTTCCTCATCTGTAAAATGAAGTTAATCATACCTGCCTCCTAGTGCTGTGAGGATAACATGAGTCAATGTATCTAGTGTTAACTTTTATTTTTAATACCATTTGACTTATTCTTTTATATACCTCAGGTAGTTCCAAATGTGGAAGTAGAAAAAAGAAATTTTATTGCTTCTTCCCTGAGTCCTACTTACAATTTTTTAAATGAACATAATTTCAGAAGGGCAGTTAAGAGCATCATTCCATTTTAACATCTTTTCTTGTCTTAGCATAAAACTACCATTGGAGAATTTGTCTTTATGTATAAATTTAGGATTTTATATATAAAGTACATATGACTTGTCAAATTAGTTATTTTATGCGTTTGGGCTGTATATCTCATCAGAAATAGTTCAGTGTTAAATTGTTACACAATAGAAACAATAATTTCTCAGCACAGGTGGTCACAGAAGTTTTCCTTTATCATAGGATTTTACTTGCCCTAAAATAAGGAATTTTCTGAGCAGTTCAGATATTTGCTTTGGAATAGAATGTTGTTAAATATAGATTACTAGCAATTACCTTTAAAGCTTACAGAAAACTGAATGCAACTTCAACTTTGCAAAAAAATATGATTTAATTTTTCAGTGATAATAGTGATGGTGACACGTATACTACACAGCTGACTTGTTTTCTCCAAGTTATTGGGTCTTTTGTGGGACTTGATGTTTTAATGGCTACCTTAGGATTTTAGGTGATTTTTTCGCCAGTAGTGAGATATTAGATATTTAGAATAGTTAAAATATAATTGATTCCGGATTGTAGAACAAATTACAGTACTACTCTAGTTTGGTCTCTCTTTGCCATTCACCTTCTGTTTATTGTTTACAAGAGTTTTTAATCTTACTGCTATTTCACATAGAATGTGATTTTTATATAGATGCGCACTAAGGAATATTTGAATTGCTTATGAGTTTTTTAATGTAAATTGATTTTGCAATGCTTATGCTACAAGTAATGCAGAAAATATATACGTTATTTTATGCTTGATTAGGTCGTCCAACTACAGGAATGGATGATTAAAATCATCAACAATAACACTGCTATATGTGTAGAAGGAAAACTGATGTGAGTATAACATTTGAATATTCTTTGAATAAAATGAACAATAAAATAAGACATTCTGTATCAGAGGATAAAAGGAGAAGCATGAGAAGTATTGTCTTCCTATAAAACAAAGGCTTACTAGGCTGCAGACTGAAGGCAAAAAGTAAAATGACTATACATGTTGATTGTGACCAGCTTTCTTGGTTTTGCCTTTTAGGTCATTTTTTAAATTGTGACAGCTCAAATTTTTATACACAATGCTTTATTTTTTTTTCCCAGAGGCTTAATAAGTTGACTGGTATTCAGTGCTTAATTATATATGGTTAGTTAATATTTACTACATGCATTTCAGTCCAGATTCTCACATCTAAATTGGGACAACCAGATATAAATTAGTGATCAAGACAGGGAACCTGTCTTTCAAGTTAATGAAAACCTTTGCCATGCAGCTACATAATAAGTAATCATTGGCACTTTCTGGTTCTCCCTAAAGTGAAAGCATCCTCAGGTAAGTGTGCTTTGCTTAATTCTGCTAATCTATTAGCACCATTTCCTATTCAAAATTGATTTCTTAGTAAAAAAAAAAAAAGGAAAATCATAAAAAATTCATGTAATGAAAACAATATAGGATATCACTGTTAAAGTTCTTACCTGGAAGTTTTTAAGTTGAGTGTATAAAATCTGTTTTGCCCATTCCGTTTCTGCCTGCTTGTGCGCATTTCCTGAATATCCAAAATGCAGCATAGATTGCCTTGGTTGGAATCCCATTGCTACTGCTTACTGACTGTATGGCTTGTGCAAATTCTATATTCTCCTTCATCCTCAGTTTTTTCATTTCTACAATGGCAATAATATTACTACCTTTTGGGTTATTTGGGTTAAACCTTTTGAAGTTTAAATGAGCTATATTTTTAAGACTTGAGAACAGTATCTTGAAGTGCTATTTAAATGTTTGTGAAATAAAATTAATAAAGCAAAAAAACAGGATGAGAAGTAATATTGTATTAAGGTACAATGTATGAATTTAGTTCCATATGACCAAATGAAAGGAACTTAACTTTCTTATTACACTTAGATATAGTATGTTTATTATTATCTAGTGAATTGAAGACTGTTCAACTAATAGATCTTCATATTTCATTCTGTTTTATATTTATTCTTAGCTTCATTTAAGGAAATATTAAGAGTAGATTTATGGGTAAATGATTGACGTTGCAGTTTGTTTTCCCTGGAACTTCTTTTTTGCACTTTTCAAAGAGAAAGGTAAAAACATTGAGCTGTATAGGGAGGGTAAAAAACCCCAGAAGATTAACCCAGACCAATGTGTCTCACTCGGTTGGTTCAAAGCAAAAGGACACCGGTTTGATTCCCTGTCAGGGAACATGTGTGGGTTGTAGGTTCAGTCCCTGTCTGGGGCATGTGCAAGAGGCAGCCTATCCATGTTTCTCTGTCATGTCAATGTTTCTCTCCTCTTTGTCCCGCCCTTCTGCTCTCTCTAAAAATAAATAAATAAAATCTTTTCAAAAAACAACCCACAAGATTAAATGCATCCAAACTATATAATTGTATGAAATCTAACACAGTAACAGGCCCTGAGGAGAGGGACAGGAAGTCATTATTTGGAAGCTCAGCATCAGTTAAGATGGGATTGCAAGCCTTGTCAACACCATATATTTAGAGGCGTTACCTGCTTCCTTGCTGATGATATATTTTATACTAGGGATATGATTTGGTCCCAGCAGTTTCTTGGCACGTACTCTGAGCACCACATTAGCCAAGCAGTTGAGTTCTACAGTGCTTAGCCCTCAAATGTCTTATAATTAGATTAATAATATTGTTAATATATAGCTGGAATGCAAATTTATTGCTTTATATTATAAATGTATATACTTATCTATGTACATTGTGACTGACTACTGGTAAAATATGAATATTTTGGCCTTAACTAAGCTATTTTTTCCTCCTAGAGACATCACTAACATATATTGGCACAGTAATGCAATTGTAGAACGGATTGAACAAAACAAACTTAGGACATTATCAGGCAACATTTATATATTAAAAGGAATGATAGATCAGATTTCCATGAAAGAAGCAGGTAATGACTCATTAATTAATAAGTTATTTTAATAAGTGAAGCAATTAACCAGATTTCTAATACTAATATATATTTTTTACTTTCAATTGAGTGTTTTAAAGTTGTGAATCAACCATAATTAAAAATTAAAACAGGATTGATCATACTATGTACAACTATTTGACAATTTAAATAAGTCTAGTGATTATTTAGAAAAGAAAAGTCTAGTGACTTTTTTTTTTTTTTAATTCAAGTGAAATGTTTCTTATTTGGTAAGAATTGCTTTATGAGAATGTAGTTTAACTCCCTAGGTCCTCTTTTTGTTAAACCTGGCTGGCACAACCCCAGCCTTGGTATAATCTTCTATCTGAATGTGACTGAAGAAAAACACATCTGAACAGTCTGCTTTAAGTTTATGATTATTAGCAACAAGTTATGGCCCTTAGTGCCGCCGGTCTCCTACCACATTTCTCTCATCCGTTCACTTTCCCATCCTCCTTGATGACTACTTCATATTTTTACAAATCTCCAATGTCTCCTCCCTCCCTCTGTCAGGTTGGGAGATGGGCTGGGGGAGGGAGGGCATCGCCTGAGCAATAGGAACAGTTAGAAGAGAACGTCTTCTCCTGTCTACTGACCTGCTTGCATCCAGGCCTCCTTTTATATGGACGAACAGTCCCTGTTTGTCCGTGTCAGCCTCTCCATTTGTACTCTAGCTCCCATTTTCCCTTTTACTCAAAGATATCACTGCAGTGATCCTCTCTTCTCCTGTCAAAAACAATCCCTCTTATTTTTGAGAGAGAGAGAGAGAACAATGCATCATTTAACTACACACTTCTTTCGACCTCTATTGCTCTCAGTGGCAGCAAAACAACTCAGAAGATTTGTTATATCTAATTACTCTTGAGGTTTTCCCATTTTTTTCTTGAATTAATTTTAATCATGCTTTAATCTCCAGTTCTTCACCAAAACAGCCCTTATCAAAGTCACCAGTGGCCCCCACATTGCTAAATCCATAATGAACTTGACACAGTTAATCATACTTAACTCCTTGAAACACTTTCTTAACTTGGCTTCTGGAATACCATATTCCAATTTTCATGCTGTCTTACCCCCTGTTGTTTCTTTGTTCATTTTTCATTTTCTTCTTTGCGTCTTAATAATAGGGTAGATTAGGGCTCTTTCTATATTCAGTGCTGTACTGATTTCTTTTAGGCTTTATATCTTACCGATATGGTGACAAGTGCCAAATTTGTATCTCTAACCAAGAATGCTCCCCTAGCCACTCAACTCCTTTTCCATCTGTTCATTTGACATCTCCATTACGATGTCTGCAGCCATCTCAAACTTAATACAATCATGCATTGCTTAATGACAGAGATATGTTCTGAGAAGTGCATTGTTAGGTGGTTCGTCGTGTGAACATCATAGAGTGTACTTACCCAAACCTGGATAGTATAGCCTACTACACACCTAGGCTGGATAGTATAGTGCATTGCTCCTAAGCTATGCACCTACACGGCACATTATTCTACTGAATACTGTAGATAGTTGTAACACAATGGTAAATATTTTTGTATCAAACATATAGAAAAGGTATAGTAAAAATATGGTATAAAAGATAAAAATGGTAACCTCTATAGGTCACTTAACCATGAATGGAGCTTGCAGGATTGGAAGTTGCTCTGGGTGAGTGAGTGAGTGGTGAGTGAATGTGGAGACCTAGGACATTGTTATACACCACTGTAGATTTTATAAATACGGTACACTTAGGCTACACTAAGTTTATAAAAATATTTTTCTTTAATAATAAATTAACCATAGCTTACTGTAACTTTTCAACTCTGTAAACTTTTTAATTTTTTTAAGTTTTCAACTGTTTTTGCCATAACTTAAAACATAAGCATTGTTCAGCTGTACAAAACTTCATATCCTTATTCTATATTAGCTGTAAGTGATGCGTTCACTGTGACATCGTGATGCTACAACGTCAATAGGTGATACAAGTTTTTGACATCATAACAACTACATAGTCACTAGGTAATACAGATTTTTCAGCTGTGTTATGATCTGATGGGAACACCTTCATATATACAGTCCATTGTGGACCGAAACATCCTTTTAAAGTGCATGACCGTGTATCTAAACCCTGATCTTCTCCCTTAAATCTGCTTAGCCTGCAGTCTTCCCTCTCTCTCCGTGCTTCCAATGACTGGACAGAATCCTCGGAGACATCCTTAATCCTGAATCTCTCTTGTGCCCATGCCTCTGGTGTGTCAGTACAGCCCATTGGCATTATGGCCATGATATGTCCGGACCTAGGCTTCTGCTGACCACTGTAGTCCAGACTTCCCTCTTATTTTGTCTGAGTCATTGCAGTAACCCCCTTACTGGTCTCATTGTTTCTCCGCTTGTGCTTCCACAGACTCTTTTGAAAATAGCAGCTGTTACAGTCCTGTTAACGTCAACTCCTATGGCCCCTCCAGTCATAATATCTCCATAGCTTTCCCTCTCACCCAATGCAAGACTGGATCTGTAGAATGACTCCAGGGCCCTGTATCCTGTGCTCCTCCACTGCCTCTGTTACACATCTGAGTAGACTTCTAGTATTAACCTCTCTCCTCACTTCCCTTTAACCAGTCTGATCTCTTTGTTCTGTAAGTGGACCAGGCAGACCCTTGTCTCATGGCCTTTTGTTCTGTTCTCTCCGCTTCCAGTGTTTTAACTCCTTATTGAAGTCACATGGGTCACTTCAAGTCCTTCAGAGCTTTACTCAGATGCTGCCATTTCAGTAAGAACATCTGTGACTACCTTTTTTAAAACGCTGTCGGTGTGAATACACTGGTACCCATATTCCCCCTTAACTGTATAATTTTTCTCCATGGCATCAATGACCATCTCATAAGATGTTTTACTTATTGGTGTGTTTTCTGTTTCACACTAGAAGGCAAGTTCCACGAAGGCAGGGGTTTTGGGTTGTTTTGTTAATTGCTGTATCCTCGGTATCTGCAACAGTACCTGGCACATAGTAAACATTAAGTATATATATTTTTGAATGATAACAATAATTGACATCTCTTTAAATTTCTAGGTTTTTAGCTAATTTTGTTTGTTTATCGTTAAATAGGATATCCAAATTATCTCATAAGGAAGTTTATGTTTGGTTTTCCAGAAAATTGGAAAGAGCACATTGATAATTTTCTAGAACAATTAAGGTAAAGTACTTTTTAACTTTTAAAAAAGACAGTTTTATTGAGGTATAATTTACATTTGATAAAGTACACCCATTTTAGGTATACAATTTAATGAGCTTTTAAAAATGTATATACTCATATAACCAGTGTAAAGTGGTTTTAATTTCTTTTTATGGAAATGCCAGTTTTGAAGCTCTTTTTCATCTTAGACTCTTGGAAGGCAGTAATATTTTCTAGAATTTCTGTCATATGGAATAAATCTAACAGGTAAGGAAAATCTTGGACATTTCAAGGCGTTGTCCTTAATCTACCCTTTAAGAATCAACTAGCTGTTAAACACAAGTCTGAATGAAGTTCTTGGTCTTTTTTTCCTTAATTCATTTTCTCTGAAGTTATTGTATTGGCGCAGGGAAAACAAAGAAGAATTTAATTAATTCTTGCCCTTAAGAAACTCATAGGGGTAGACCGATGTAAGTTTATTAATCACAATGCAATGTAATAAGTTATAACAGGTTGGCATTTTTCTGTAAAGAGCCAGATAATGTTTCTATGGCATGCTTCCTCTATCGCAACTATCAACTGTTTTTGGAGGAAAAGTAACCATAGACAGTACTTAAATGAATGAATGGATGTGGCTGTGTTTCAGTAAACTGTATTTACAAAAATAAACAGCTGAGGCCCTGGCCACATAGCTCAGTTGGTTAGAGCACTGTCCCAATGTGCAGAGGTTGCAGGTTTGATTCACAGTCAAGACACATAAAAGAATCAGCCAATGAATGCATAAATATGTGGATCAACAAATCAATGTATGTCTGTCTGTTTGTGTGTGTGTCTCTTTCTCTCTCTCTAAAAATAAATAACAGAATAAACAACTGACAGTTTGTCTTGCAATTTTCTTATGGTATCAACTTAAGTAGGAAATACAAAAGCATGGATTAGGAAACACTCAAGAGGGTATATTGGAATCTTTTGACTTAAGATATTGTACTTGAGTTTTTGTGGGAAAAGGTGTGGAAGCCATAAAGGCTTAAATAATGTAAGATTAAAGTAAAATAGTCTTTACTGTGGTGAAGAAAGCTTCACCTGAGGGAATTTCTCCTTCCTTCCTTCCTCCCTCTCTCTCTCGTTCTTTCTTTCTTTTTCTTTTTCTTTCTTTCTCTCTTTCTTTCTCTTATAGGTATAGGGTTATAATAAGTCAGGGTTAGTGTCAAAGGTTAGGGTTTGGGTTGAGTTTAAAATTAGGGTTAGGGTTAGCTTTAGGATTAGAGTTAAAAAGTTTAGGATTAGGGTCTTTGGTATAGGGTTAGGTTTAAAAACTAGGGATAGGCTTAGTTTTCATTAAGGTTTGGTATAGTATTTGGAAATAGGGTTAGGGTGATGGCTCAGGTGAGGGTTAGGTTTAGAATTAGAGTAAGTGTATGGGTAGGGTTGGGGTAAAGACTTAGAATTAAATCTAAAATTAGAAACAATGTTCAGGTTAGAGTTATGGTTAGGGTTGGTATGTTATAGTTAGGGTTAGTTATGTTTAGGGTTGCAGTCAGGTATAGGAGAATTTCATTTATTTGTGGGGGAGTTGTTTTCATTTTTTTGAGACCTTTACCGGAAAAATATGTTTTTAGGGCTTGTGAAAAGAAAAGGAAAGAGGCCAGACAAAAACAGAAAAATGGAAGATTTGTCTCTGGCATAGAAAAATCAATGAAAAATGATGCAGAAGAAAACCAAACAGATGTCCTCCAAAGAACCAGCAGAATTGATGACCTTGATTGTAATCATTTGGGTATGGTTGCTCTTTTCTTCTCCATTGGTGTAGTGATACATTCTTACATATGCCCCACACTGTTCAGTTGTTTACAGTGTGCACTGAGTTCACATAATGTCCTAAAATTTCTGCTTTGCCACTACTTGAGAAGAAACTGCAAAGCAGATAACTCAACGCATCATTCAGCTTGCATCATTAAATATTATCTTTTAATTAACCAGATTACCAAGAACACTGATAAACATATCAGTGGAAGGTAATTGTTCTTTCAGTTTCCTAGACCCAAGATATTTAGGCTGCCAGCCTCCTTCCCACCTATATTAAAGAGGCCTATATGTTGCATTAAATTTCATTCCTGTTTATAGACAAAACCAGTTTGCTTTTATGGAGGAAATGGCATGTGTTTTTGAGTGACCATTGCCATAAAGGTAGCTGGCAAAGCCGTTCTGTGCCATCTCTTTGCCAACATTATAATTTGTCTCACGTCCCAACCCTTCCCCTCCCCCTGCGGGAAAAAGCATGAACATGAGTTAACTTACTGCTTTTTCTAGATTATAATAGATGAGTAAAAGTTACTAGCATCTGTTGTATAAATTCTATTCTGCTGATTCTACTGTGACCTTGTAACAAAGAGCTTTCCAGAACTTCAAGAGCTCAGGATTTCTTCTGCCAAAAACATGGTACCATGCTGGATATGTCAGTCCTCCACCCCACCGTGCCCTACTTCCCTGTGTCTGTGGGCCCCACCCCCTTTGAAACTGTGCTTATCCTTTCTACTACAAAGGAATGGATTGAATACACAGATGACCACTTGCTCAGAACTGGCTAAAATTTACTCTTTATTGTTGCTCCAGTTCTTTCTCATCCCTTCCTCGTTTTATCAAAAGTCCTCCTATTGCTTGTAAATTAGACACATTGCTTGTTGTCATTGCTAGGCTCTCTCCAGTGTTCTGGAGTTCTGGGGTTACAGCAACTATGTTCTTTTTCGTCTTAGATCTTAACGTATCTCTACCCCATCCATCCTTTCTCTTAGAGCAGTGTTTTTAAGGATTGTGCTAAATTGTGAATGTTACTGGTAAAGTATTTGAGGATATAAATGTAAAATATTGATAGTTTACTATTATAGTAAACTATTTTATATGCCAACTGTATCCATAGGAAAATCACTCAACAAATATTTTTAAAGCACGTTACATGAGCCTTGATCCATGTTAGCTGTTAGCTACTTAGAGACGAGTAAGATGAGATGCCTTCCCCTTTGGGAAGCTCAAGCTCAAGGGGTTGATATTACTGTCTTCTGTTTTGGATATATCATTTTTCTAGTGTGAGTAGTTAGATCTTTGTTTTATGAAACTGTTAAGACATTGTGTCTTCATGTTATATATAAGTTACTTGTAGTGGTTAGTCCTGTTATTATAGTTATTATCATCATTGCACTTCTCATGAGAAAATTACTGAAGTAAAATGAAACCACTTCTAACATTAAACAACTAAAGTTACACAAAGGCACCAACCAATGATAACTTAAGATGATGTGATTGTGTGTATTTTAGTGATTCACCTAAAATGTCATTTTGCATATTTAGCGCTATAATATATATGTCATAGGATTGCTATCATTTTATCTCCATTATCATACTTAACCAGAGTATATTATAAATGATCTATTAAAAGATCAACCTCCTTCACTATACTGTAATAATCTCAAAAACAAAGACCATCCATTATGTATCTTCAAGTACAGCTTCTAGAATACTAAAAGTGTTTTCATAGTTTTATGAGTACTTTTTAATTTATCTAGAATTTCAGCTCAATAACTGTTAAGCTTATATTGTATACTGTATAATTTGGTTTTCCTTAAAATTTTAATTAGCATGGGTTTAGTTATACATTGGTGTATATAAACTAATTAAAACATAAGAATTACATGAAATATCAGGGAAATAGAGTTACTAGCTTACCATTTAGTTGGTATGGAGTTAGAATGAACAAGAATTTATTTGCAAACAGTTTAACATTTCTATTTTGCCTGTAGATGTGACAAAGGAGATCCAAAGTAGATAATAATGAATAATATGGCTGTCTATTTTTTAAGAGAATAAAAGTAACTTGAACAAAACATCACCCTATGTAGAGTGATTCTGTTCAAAGAAAATTGCTTTATATCATAATCAAATTTAACAAATATTTATTACATTGGATTACACAGACTTTTTTCAAAATGAATTCTTTAATGTGGAAAGACAGCTTATCTTTTATGTAATCATTTATTGAAATCTCCAACTTTATACTCATAGAACTGAAGAATAATAAGCACAGTAAGTCGCCAGGAACTACAGAATTAAACATTTTTCAGAGTTATCACCAAAATAAACCATCACTGATGTTCCCAAGAGACCAAATAGATAATACTGTTCAAAATGGAGGAGAATATAACTTATCTAATCAGGTAAGCTTTTACTATACAGGGTACAGGGGTGATGTGATACTGAAAAGGTTTGGGACCAAATTAGAAATTATGAGTTCTGTTTGTTAAGTGTCACTTTCGATAGTTTTGACACTGTAAGTAAATGTCTTGATATTTGCTTTCCCAGTGTCTCATTGGAAAAATGTAGGCAACAATAACAAAAGTTTTAGCTCTTAGAGTAAGGCTTACAAAAAGTATATATGTATATACATATATAAGCACTTTTCAAATGGCGTTATTAAATTACGTAGTAAAGGAAATGTGTGAGAATGTCAGCACCCACGTGGTGCTTCCAAAGCTTAAGCTCTGAATGCCTCCATGAAGGAAATTTATATGCTTGATTCAGTAATGTGAATATGCTTGAGGTCATGTTTATAGGCAGTACTTGTTAGAGTAAAAAGTTATCTTTTGATTTTGAAGGAATTGATTGGAAAAAAAGAATGTAAAAAGTTGTCTTCAAAGAAACTCAAAAATCATGAAAGAAGAACAAATGAAAACATAATTAAGAGTCATAAGCAAGGTAATACATCTTTATTGGTTTTGTAATAAGTAGAAAGCTCGTATTTGAAATGTTTTAATATAATAAAAGTAATCTCATAAATTTCCAAATCTAAAATGGTAGACCAACTATTTCAGTGCTCTGTCAGTGGTTAATAATGTTTGGTGTTATTTTTTTCACAGATGATGATGTACATAGAAATAATTCATTATTTCAAATATTAGATTCCATTATAGCTTTGCCTCCTTTGATCTGGGTATCTTTAAATAATTTTGTATAAAACGCAAAATATATATTATTTTAAATATGTGTCTAATATGTTTAAAGACTGAATTCTCTGATGAAATTGATAATAAACCATAAGTTAGTTTTGTGTAAGTGTGGCTTTTCAGAGTGATTTCATTGAAATCCTGCACGCCAGAATGTATAGAACCTTTTCTCTATGCATTAGCAAGTTTATAATTTCATGTTGAGTTAAATCTATCAGCTTAATAGCATTTTTTCTGTTTTATAATGAAATTAATAAAAACGTTTTGGTCCAAGTTAGAAAGTTTGCAGTTTAGCATTTGAATCATATTTTTATGAATAATTAGAAGAAAACACTCTACTTATAATGTGAAGGTAATATGATTCCATTAAGAAGTCTTGTAGAAACTTTCTTGATTTTGATTAGTACCACTTCATGAATTATAATTTAGAAGGTTCTTTTTTTCTTGTCATTCATCTTTAACGTGACACTGTGTAGGTTGTTGACAGTATGTCACTATGATGATTGGTATGATCATTTATAATTTATATCTATTTTATAATTACAATTGGATAATTTAAAGTCAGAAATTAAATAGTTTGGCTTCTTGTTTCTTAAGTTTTAGATTTGAGAATTTCTGTCATTTTAATTTGCTTTAACCAGTGACACAGTATTATAAAGACTTGCAGGTTCTACTTTGGTTTTTATGCCATGATGATTCATAGAGGTTTTAGTGATTCAGCAAAAGAGTGTCTTTTATGTCTACCATCAGGGATGAGAATGAGGCCATGTGGATAGAGTTCCATGTTCTCTTCATTCCCTCGTTAATTAATACAGCTTCTATTTCATATATTACATACCTAGTAAGGTTTTAGCAACCTATTGGTTTTCTTATATCTTTTAAATGCTTTAGCTCCAAAGAGTTGATGTAACAAATATTTATTTAGCATGTACTGTATACGCGAAAAGACTGAACTAGCTCCAGCCAAAAAAATCCAAAAATTAAGACAAAGTATATTAAGTGTTTTTTAAATATTTTATGTATTTATTTTTAGAGAGAGGGGAAGGGAGGTAGAGAGGGAGGGAGAGAAACAACAATGTGTGCTTGCCTCTTGCATGCCCCCTACTGGGGGCCTGGCCTGCAACATAGGCATGTGCCCTGACTGGGAATCGAATCAGCGACCCTATAGTTTGCGGGCTGGCATTCAATCCATTGAGCCACACCAGCCAGGGATAACTAAGTTGTTGTTTTTTTTTTGTTTTTTTTTTGTTTTTTCAGTCCAATTGAAAGATAAGTGTAATTATATGTAGGGCACATTGTCAGACATGGCCTTATTTAGAAGTATTCTGGAAATTTGAGAGAGTCTTCGTTCAGAGGTAATCAGGACAGTTTGTGGACTAGGTAAATTAGAGAATATAATTGAAGCACATAGTGATTTGGTTTGAAAATTAATGAAGGTAACTTTCCAAGTAGAGTGAAGGTTGAGAATTTAAAAAATTTGAGAACCAGTGGTCTCATGGACACAGAATATTGTTCAGATGTGAGTACACTAAGAGATGAGAACTACATTGAAGGACAAGTGGAGGAGTTCATATGCACACTAAGTAGACCATGAGAAGTCATGGACAAGATGTTTTAAAAAATAGTATGTTTATGATCAAAGGGGCAGTGATCTAAACAGATCTGTGCTTCAGGGAGATTAATATGACAGTAGTGTAGACAGTAGCATTTATGGGAAAAAACAGTATGTTTTATTTGTGAAAATAGTTTTTCTGTACTTTGTAGCTAATTTGAGATTTTAATCTTTGGTTTTGTCTTATGAAATTAAAGAGCAAACCGAAGAATCGAATGTGTCCATTGATATTATCATCTCAAGAGAATCACCTTTCTCAGACAAAGAAAGAAACTATGTGACTGCTAACCAGAAGAAAGCTTATGTTATAGTAACACCACTGAAATCTAAAAATGTGATAGAGCAAAAATGCATGAAGTATAAGGTGTCCTCTGCTACCATTAAAGCAGTAACAGATTTTATAGTGCCAAAACTTCAAAAAGAAAATGAATCAGGCTTAAATGCAACTACACATCCTATCAGTAAGCCCAGAAAGACTTCTGAAAAAGCATTTGAATGTGGTGTAGGTCATGAAGGTGGAAGCAATGAAGATAGCATTGAACGTGATATCCTCACTGTCAACCAGAAAATAAAAATACCTAGTTCTAAAAAGAAACAAACGGTCACTTTAGACATTAATAAAAATACAACATTGTTACCAGAATTGAAGATTGAAAAGCAAGTAACTGTGTCATTCAACAAGCATCAGTCCTCAGATTTGTCTGCTGACAAGAGTGAAACAGAAATTAGAACAGAAGCTGGAGGTGTTAAGGAAATCAAAGCAAGAAATACCAAAGAAACAGTAGTTCACCAGAGAAAAAGCAGAAGGGACACAACAAGGAAAATCCCAGTGATTTCTGAAACTGAAGGAAGTGAAAATGAATTTCATATCAAAAAAAAGAAAGCTAGAAGTTCTACTAAAAAAAATCTTCAGAAATCTGGTATTAGGAGTGAGTTGCCAATTATTGACACAGTGAGATCTGAGACGAAGAGTTATTCCTTAGAATGCTTACCTGGGTTAATTCAGAATGAGGAATGGAATGAAAAGGAAATACAGAAGCTTCATTGGTAAGTAGTTAGATTTGATTCTGAAGTATCTAGAGTGACCACAAAATAGTTGAAGACATAAAGAGTTCCAATGAGGAGCTGATTTAATGATTAGAAATCGTTAAATGGAATATGTAATCCAAAAACACATGGAGAGAAATTATAATTTATACAGAGAATGGAGGAAAAATATAGATAACAGCCAACTAGATGGTACGTTGTGGCCATCTACATAGCCTACGTGTGAGGAATGTAAGTGAAACTCTTTTCTTTTTGTTCCCATTTAATATTTCAAAGACACGCCTCCCCCTACCCGCCTGTCCGCCAAAGAAAGGAAACTGTGTGAGGAGATGGATGTGCTAATTAACTTGATTGTGGTGATTTCACAATGTGTGTGTGTGCATCTCAAATGATCGTGTGTAGACTTTAAGTATATATATAAAATTATACCTCGATAAAGCTGGGGAAAATATTTTAACACAGCTGCACATTTTAAGAAATATTTTATAATTAAATTTACCATTATAAAACCTTCAAACTTAAGAGATTTTTTAGTAGTTCTCTGCCCCACCCCACCATCGACCCCACCCCCCATTTACAGAGAAGAAAATAGTCTCAAAGGTTTCCAAGGTTTCATAGTTAGTGCTGCTGATAAGAACTGGACTTGGCTACATAGACCTGACAAGCAATATCCGCAGTCTAGTAGCATTAGAAGCCAGATCATAGCTGAGCAGTGAAGAGTGAATAGGAGAATAAAGACAACTTAGGTGGACAACACAAGAAATTTGGCAGTGATAGGGAACAGAAAAATGCATAGGCAATAGAAGAGAGTGTGAAAATAAGGGAACATATATGTTTGGTTGTTTGCTTAATTTGTAAAATGGCTCATGCTATACAGCATGATGATTTGCTGATGGAAATGATCTAGTAGAAAGAAAGGAAGATATGATTGATAAAAGAGGTAAGGACAGCCCTGACCAGTGTGGCTCAATTGGTCATCCCACAAAGCAAAAGGTCGCCATTCAATTCCTGGTCTGGGCACATGACTGGATTGCGGGTTTGGTCCACAGTCAGTCAGGGTGTGTACAAGAAGTAGCTAATCAATGTTTCTCTCACATTGATGTTTCTGCCCCTATTTCTCCCTCCCTGACCCTCTCTCTAAAAGTGAATAAATAAAATCTTTAAAAAAGAGGGCATAATGGTCTGGCTGGTGTAGCTCAGTGGATTGAGCGTGGGCTGCCAACCAAAGGGTTGCCGGTTCGATTCCCAGTCAGGGCACATGCCTGGGTTGCGGGCCATGTCCCCAGTGAGGGCCACATGAGAGGCAACCACACATTGATGTTTCTCTCCCTCTCTTTCCCTTCCCCCCCTCTTTGAAAATAAATAAAATCTTTAAAAAAGAGAGGATAACATAGAAACATTCCACACTGTGTTCATCTCCCTTTTGTACCCCCTAACCTTGTCACATTTGGAATTCATTTTCAAATCCACCTTCTTGAAATTCTCTTCTCAACACATCCCTGTGCCACTATATGTACTCTTCCTTTTTCAGTTGCATAAATGCTCCTTCTCTTTCTTCAGGCAGAGAAGGTAATCTTCATTCTTATTCTCAAGGGTTTTTGGTTTGGCTGCTTTTTTTTTCCTCAGTGATCTTCTCCTCCCAAAATTCTAACTTCTTTGTATAGGGACTTCCAAATCCGTGTCTTTAGCCCTGAATTCTTGTATTTAGGTTTGTATTTCCCTTTGCTTGCTGGAAAACTACATAAGTCTCACCTCTGTATCTTAATATATCAAAAACCAAATTTATTTCCCCTGCTTGTATACTTCGCCTGACATTTTTATTTCTGAAAATGGAATGCTTTCAGTCACCTAAGTTTGAACTTATCATTATTGAGTTTTTAAAAATTTAATTAGTTCCCAAGGAGCTATAGATTCTTCCACGGGGTCATTCCATCTGTACCCTTTTTCTCGAAACTACTCTTTTTCAGAATGAAAAGGCATTTCATTCAAAATGCCTTTTGCTTAAACTATGGTAGCCTTGTATTTGTACTTTGTTGTTTTCATCTGTGTAGTCTGTTTTATACATCTCCTGATTAGTCTTAACGTATAGTTTTGGTTCTGAAAGATCAAAAACCTTCGTTGCATTCTTACTAATCTTCAAATTATATGGAGATTCTTCTGTCTTGCACTATAGCGTATATTGACCTCAGTTATTCTTTCCAGCTTATCCCCCATCATTTTCTTATAATAAAAGGTTCTGAACCGTTGCTGTGTATTTAGATCATCTAAGGAGATTTTCTAATGCTTCAGCTGCGGAGATTAGGGTTACTACTACATGCATGCTGTTGCTTCAACTATGTAGCTATAGAACCTGGACAGAATGCATACAGCAGCTTTTTGTTGACTTGGGAAGATAAATAGTAGCAGGTCGATTGGGGAAGATTAAAATTTAAGTACTACCAAACTGGCAGTGAATTTCCAGTTTTCCTCTGGTATCCCCAAGCTAAACTCAAGGCTGCCTAACACTTGGAAGTGGGCCCTGGGGCACAAGAAAGAGTTCAGAGAAGCCCTCCAGTCCTGACTTGAGGAGCAGGAAAGGGGATTACTAACACTACAGAATTACAGAAGCAGTGGAGGAAATGCCCCACTTCTCTATCCTTTTTCTCCTTTCTCTTACACCCCAGCTCCATGCAGTCCTGCGGGGATGAAAATCACAGCAGCAAATGGGGCCCACACGTACCTAAAACTCTGAAAGTGGGGGACCTGCCTTTCCAAACAGAGAAGTAGCAATCTCAAGGGGGGTGGGGCAAATCCTGTTGTGTTTTTCTTCTTCTGTTCTTTGCTTGGCACTGGAGAAAGATGCAGTTGTAAGAAGTGTGTGACAAAGCTAGGTAACAAAAGCCCCCAGCTTTCTGCCAGAGAACCAAAAATAGGAACCCTAAGGAATCTGTTGCAGAGAGGGAGGAGCTAGCTAAAAGCCCTGGAAAGCAGTTTATGAATTTTGGGCTCGCCCCTGAGAGAGGTGGAGTGGCTATACTATTACCTGTGAAAGACTTCAGTAAGAAGAAAATTATCAGGGATAAAGAAGTACTTTACAAAATAATAAAAGTGTCAGTTCACCAGGAAGACATAACAATCCTCAATGTGTATGCACCTAACAACAAAATCTCAAAAGACTTGAGTCAGAATCTGACAACTAAAAGGAAAGGACAGAACTGAAAAGATAAACAAATCCACAGTTAATACTGGGAGACTTCAATAGTCTTCTTTTAGTAATGGAAAGAACTAGTAGACAGAAAATTACAAAAGGTATAGAACTGAACAATACCATCAACCAACCATTTAATAGATGTTTATGGAACTGTACACCTGCTAATGAGGGGAGGGGGATCATTCATAAAGATAGAACATGTTTACTAGGTCTTAAAACAAATCATAAAATAACTGATATCACCTTGGCCAGGTGGCTCGGTTGGTTGGAGTGCTGTCCTATACACCAAAAGGTTGTGATTCAATTCCTGGTCAGGACACAAACCTAAGTTTCAAGTTTGATCCCCAGTCACCAATCAATGTTTCTCTCTCACATCAATGTTTCTTTCTCCTCCCCACACCCCGCCTGGCTGCCTTCTCTCTCTAAAATCAATAAACATACCCTTGGGTGAGGATTTAAATAAATAAACAAAATAGCTGACAAAGTGTGTTGTATGGCTATAATTGAATTAAACTACAAATCAATGAATGATAGCAGGAAATTTTCCAAGTGGTTAAAAATTAAATACCACACTGTAAAACTCTATGCGTCAAAGAGGAAGTTTTAAGGGCAAATATTCTAAACTGAACAAAAATGAAAATACATCAAAATTGGCAGTGTACGTCCAGAAGTTCATAACTTTATGTGGTGGTTTTGCTGTGTTCACTTCTCTTCCTGATTGCCATGGTACTTTCTGCATAAATTAATTTGGAACATTTTTGATGAATGGACTACTGAGTAATGAAACAGAAGAACTTTTGATACTTGTAACATTTGTATGATTCATTCATTTCAAAGGCATTAGGCTGAGTGAAAAAAGCCAGCATAAAAGGCTGTATTTTATATGCTCCCATTTATATGAAATCCTGGAAGAGACAACTAAAAAGGAAACAGGTCAGGGATTGGCAGTTGATATAGTGGTAGGTGACCACAAAAGCGTAGGTAGCACTAGGAATTTTTTTTCAAAACTCAGACCTACAGCAATTCCTTTGTAATTTACCATACTATAAATATAAACTATAATATTTTTCATTCCTTAATTATATATCTTGTTTCCTCGTCTTAATTTCTTAGCCCATATAGTTGCCTCATTTTCACCTGTTATATTTTTAATCCATCAAATTATCTCACGTTACCTCCTTGTAATCTTTCCTTGTCATCATCTATTTCTACCGCCCACTTGGATATAATGCCTCTTTCTCAAAAATGCAACATATTGCCACCCCTGACCTAAATCATCAAGGGTAGAGCCTATGAAATTGTTTATTTTGTTGGTTGGCTTTTTGTTTCTTTGCATTTGTGCTACAAGCTCCTCCAGTGATGCTCCGTTGCGGCCCACTGCTTTGAATGCCACATCATGTGTCATCACTGTAAGAAGTTTATGAGAATGTATTTCAGGGAAGTCTGACTTAGCTCAGACAGATATTTGAACTAACATCTAAAGGAAAATCAAGAATTATTTAAACCTAAGATCCATGAGTACATTTTGATAAGAATAGTATGTAAAAGTACAAAGGAAGAGCATATTTAGAAATATTAAAAGCAGGCCAAAATAACTTGAGTATAGAAAGTGAGAGTAGAACAGTATAGGAAGAGACTGGTCAACCAGGCAAGGAACAATATAGGTTATATTAAGTGTTTTAGTTTTTATGTTAAGAATAATGAAATGAGTTTTAAGTAGGAATGGAGTGATATGATTAGATTAAATTTGCCTTTTAAAATGATCTGGGAGGAGACATGTTAATTACAGACTACTTTCTTATTAAATGCATTGAGTGTTTTTATTATGACAAAAGACCTTTTAGGCTGTTCTACACTTGCAAATTAGCTATGTACACATATAGGTAAGCTTGGACCCCCAAATCTCTTTATTGTTCCACTTTAGATCACATGTGGAATGATTAGTTATGCAAAAGAGTAGGTCTTTCATTAACACTAATACCCATCAGCACTTTTCCTCCTCCTCTGCGTGGAGTGAATGGTATGCAGTTAGTACTTGTTCATAAGAGCTGACTTCTTAAATTTTCAGGAGTCCTGTAAATTTATTGTTTCACAGTCATTAAAAATTAAAAATTTTATTAAAAATAATTGTACTCTAAACTCATTACTTCCTAATTATTTTAGTATATTTTATTATGTATATGTATATTATTTTGTATATTAAGGTTCTTGACATCTATTGTGCCTGTGTGGTGGAAAATCTATATAATGGTGTGCCAAGGCACATTTTTTTTCGAGTATATTTTATTGATTATGCTATTACCGTTGTCCCATTTTTTTCTCCCTTTTATTCCCCTCCACAGCCTCTCCCACCAGCATTCCCCCTCTTAGTTATTATGTCCATGGGTCATTCATGTAAGTTCTTTGGCTTCTCCCGTTTCCTATACTATTCTTAACCTCCTCCTGTCTATTTTGTACCTACTATTTATGTTTTTTTTTTTTTAATTATTTTATTGTTGTTCAATTACAGTT
>PVJI01016608.1:0-37875 GCA_004026765.1 Micronycteris hirsuta | reverse complement strand
GATCATAATCAACAAAAGCAGAAAGCAAGCAGAACATAACCAGAGACATTGAAATTAAGAACAGTGTAACAATAGCCAGGGGGGAGGGGGGAGGGGACAAGGGGGAGAAGGGTTTTCAGGAATCACTATGGAGGGCACGTGGACAGAACCAAGGGGGAGGAAGGAGGTTGGGGAGGGGGTTGGGGTTGGAGGGGGAGGGAGGAGGGGAAGGGAGAGGGTGCAAATAACTGTAATTGAACAACAATAAAGTAATTATTAAATAAATAAATAAATAAATAAATCAACAGAAAAGAAAAAAAGAAAGAAGGTGGGTCCTGGAAGCCTGGGGCGTGGGGTGGTAAGTCAAACTGGGAGTTTGGTTACATCGAGCAAATAAGTTTGTTGATTAGGCAAATAAGTCAATACATTGAGAATAATTGGATTTACAATGATCTTATTTATTGAGAAATTATTTACAAACATGGAAAAAGAGAAGGCTCATTAGAACCTGAGGTTTTGTATTGGAATTAGAAGTATGGGAACTGTTATTTTCTTAAATGTACAGTCTCTTCCTGATTATATATAGATTCTATATTTGAGAACTCACTTACTTGCTAAAATGTATCTGTAACACCAAAATCAGCACAGCACTCATGCTCATTCACGGACATGGACAGAACTGTAAAAGCTTGAGTTGCCCAGCTTGCATGTGCCCAGCCAAGGTCCAACAAGGCAGTGCTCCGCATTCCGTTTCACTCTCTTAATATGAACAACTTTCCTTTTCCCGGTCTATTTTGTGCCATGATTTTCACATTTTTGTGCTTTTTATTGGTGCTTTGGCTGTTTAAAATTCCTCCAAGTATAGTGCTGAATTTCTGTCTAGTGTTCCTAAGCGAAACACAACTATGATGAGCCTTATGGAGAAAATTTGTGTGTTTGATATGCTTTATTCAAATATGAATTATAGTGTTGTTGGCCAAGAGTTCAATGTTAATGACCCAATAATGTATATTAAGTACAGTGTTTTTAAACAGGATCAATTGGTGAAAATGTGACCAAAGGCTTATAGGGACCTACCTGTATTCCTAGGGAAAATTCCTTAGGTCCAGTAGTCCCTAATTTGAAATTTGCAGTTCTTGGTTTCTAAATAGTATCTACGTTAAAGAGTATTGTCCAGGAATACCCTATGCCAGAAGGTAAGGACATGCTGAAATAAGGATAAAAACATGTCAAAATATGTAAGAGCCTGCTTTGATGGTTCTTTCACTGAGCAAACCTAGAACAAATGAAGCATTAAAATAAATGACAGTATTATATTATGCCAAATTGAATAAAATAGGAAGAAAAGAACACTCTTCTTTAACTAAGAAAAAAACAACTAAAAATAAGAAAGGAATGATAGGCGATCATAATTTGGAAAAATCATAATGGTAGCTAAAGTTTTGCCAAGGAACAATATGCTGCTGTAATATTTTCAGCACAATGACAACTTTCCCATAGAGAAACCTGAGTCTGGTTATGAGGAAAAGAACATTCTCCTGACCCAGGTAGGCTTCATCTGCCAGCATGAAAGACTGGTATACTTTCAAGGCTATTAATGACATAAGAGACAGGGACAGATTAACTTACTGTTCCATATTAAAGATTTATGAGATATACAAATTAGAAGCACCACTATTTTCTGGACAGCTATCTGGACCAAAAATGAAAATGATACATTGATGTAATGGTTGGCAAAATTAAAAATGAGTTTGCAGATTAGAAGATAACATTGTATGAATCTTGATTTCCTAAATTAAAGTGTTATATGGTGGTAATGTAAGAGAGTTCCTCAGTTTTAATAGAAAAAACATTGGAGTATTCCAAAAGAAAAGGGACATATATCATAATAGAAAAAATACTATCGTTATTTATTTTTCTTTATGTCTTTCTTTCTTTTCTTTTTATTGTTGACTACAATTGTCTCCGTTTTCACCCCACCATACCCCCCACCCCGCCCACCTCCACCTCCCACCCTGTAACCCACCCCCTTTGCCTGTGTCCATGTGTCCTTTTATTTGTCTTTCTGTCTTAATGTCTTCCTTTTTGTTTATCTATGTAATCTATAAAGCAGGACAATATTTCTATATCTTTTTATTCTGGGGAAATCCTTGAAATAATTTTTAGGTTTCCCATAAGCAAAAATTTATATCCATGGCTTTTAGTAACTTAATAGGTTTATGAGTTATAGATGGAATGTTACAATAATAATTTTAGTGCTATTTTAAGTAGAAAATGATGTTTTCCTATAAATGTGCTTATTTTGGCCAATTCATTAGCCTAATGTTTTCATGTGGTTGCCCTTTCCCATAAATTATATTCACTTTAATATAAGCCAGTAAGGCAGGTAAAGAAAATTTCAGTTTTTTAATTTTTTCTATCCAAAAAGGGCTTGCATTCTTATTAGAAATTTCTGCTACAAAAGCTGCTAATAGAGTAGATATATGATGCATACTTTGTTTAAGGACAATTTCAAGCTTCTCCTTTTCAAAACTAAAGGCAACCTTTCTTGGAAAAAAAGAAAAGGTGGTCGGGCATAGCTTACCTTTTTTTGAATTTAATTTTGTGTTGTTGTTTTTTTGTGTAAATTTTTAAAACCATAAGGCAAACTCAGGATTTTGTTAAATTGTGGTTTAAGGTAAGATGGGATTTAATTTATGAAGGTAGCTTACTATATTTTATTTAATTAAAAGTGATAAATTAACATTTATTAATGTTATTGAGCGTGTTGAATAGCAAATTTACACAAAAAAAGCCTAACACAAATTTATATAACTCTTAAAAACATTCTTTTACTGAGCAGTATTATAAATACTAATATAAAAGCATAGTAATACAAAATTACTATAGAAAGTTGTTGGTTTCTTGAACTTTTTATAGGCCTATGTTTGTATATAAAATATTATTTTTAATGCTTAGAAATAAAAAATGTAACTTCTTTAATGTGAAACCTGAACTTAGATTTCATTATACAAAAATATTCATTCTCAATCAAAATGGAGATAAATACAAAGTGATTTATTTTCAATGGAAATTAAATGAATTCTCTTCTTGCTTATTACACAAAGCAGCTTGCTCACATATGTAAGAAGTTGAAAAGAGTAGCAAAATATTCCCCACTTTGTTATAAATGGCCTGATCTTTCTTCACAGAAATTGTGAAAGAAATGGACTGCTTGCTTCAGAACAGTAAATCTCAACTACAGCGTGATTATAGTACAACTCATCGCCTTGGTCTTCTCTCAAAGTCTAATTCTCTGCCAAACAGAGCCTCAGAAAAAGGAGCATACTGACTCAAATCTAGAAAATCAAGGCAAATGCTGTTAAATTTTTTAAAAGATTTTATTTATTTATTTTTAGAGAGATGGGAAGGGAGGGAGAAAAAGAGGAAGAGAAATACCAATGTGTGAATGCCTCTCACACGCCCCCTACTGGGCACCCGGCCAACCCAGGCATGTGCCCTGACTGGGAATCTAACCAGTTCACAGGCTGGCACTCAATCCATTGAGCAACACAGCCAGGGCCAAATGCTGTTAAATTTCATTCTGCAGTTTTTCCAGTCTTTCAAGAACAAGACTTTTTTGATTCCCTTCCTCTCTCTCAAGCCTAATCAACAGTGAAAAATATTCCCTTTCTTTCTCCTTCCCTTTTCCTTCTTTCCTTCCTTCCTTCATTCCTTCCTTCCTACATGATGTTTTCAAAGTTTTAGTCTCCTTTTTTTAATTTATTGTTGTTCAAGTACAGTTGTCTCCATTTCCCCCCAACCACTCTCCTCTGCCCCACCCACCCCCATATCCTACCCTCAATCCTATCCCCTTTGGCTTTGTCCATGGGCCCTTTATACATGTTCCTTAGTCTCCTTTTAAATCCAGGAATCTTGTTACCTAAAGTCAAAATATTTTCTCCAAGGCCTGCAGAAACTTCTTAAACTGCTTAATGTGTTGAAAACCATCCCTTAAGCAGACTAGTTTTTGAACTCATTCTTTAACTTCACAGCACTAAGCAAAATCTGGCCTACAATTTTCTTGAAATAATTCCTGAGATTTACCTTTCGGCTAAAGCATCTTGTCTCAAAGTCTTCCTCTGCTAAACCATCATAATAATCTTTACTTAGCAGAGCATTTATTTGCCCTTTGTCCACATTGTTATGCAATCTTTAAATATGCTTACGTGAACTGGTTCTCAAGTTATAAAGTTATGACTTTTGTAGATTATCCATATTTTTTTCCATTTCACCATTAAGAATTGTGAACACAGTTCTCCGTGAATAAAACAATTTTACACTGAATATCAGGGTTTTTATTCCTTCATTGTTTTTCATCAACAGCCAAAATTTTGCTTAACCAAATTATTGATGGGGCATGATAACTACAGATACCATTATATTTCTCCAAAATAGGCCTCTTGTTTCTAGGTATAAAGGCAAAAATACTAATTATGTCTTTACCTTTGCTTGTCTCAAGCAGTATTTTGCAAAAAAAAAAAAAGGGGGGGGATTTTCTTTAATTTCATCATCATTTACAAATCTTGAAAATGCTACAGCATGATACTTATTGTTTACTCATCATCTGAATAGAAAGACTGCTATTTTTCAGTTATTATAAAAAACCTTTTCAGCATATTGACTTTTCCTGCTGTTTGAGCCTCTGATCTTTCAAATTTTGCACACTGAGACTTGTCCTAGAATTTTACTCACTACAATTTTGGATGCTAGTATTATTAGATTGTCTTCAATGGCATGACTTTTCCTTTCCTGGGGCATTAAGTACTCTGACTAAATAACTTGTTTCCTGATAACTATTACTAAATGTGTCATTTTAAAATAAAAGCTTTATTTGCATGTTTTGAGATTCCAAGGAAACTAAAATAATCAGTACCTTTTCTTATGAAATAAATGTCATCTTTAGTTGTTTCCTTTCAAGTGAAGTCACTGCTTTATTTGTAAATTATTTGTTGCAGACTATTAAAAAATGAGATAAATTTGAATAGCTACTCATGTTTTAAAAAGGTTTCCATTCCTTTTCTTACATGGGCAAATTCTTTTGTGTCTTTTGTTGTAATTGTGTATTTGTACTATAGTGAATATGTACAGAATTCAGGAACTTGTAATTATTCACATTGACCTTAGCAGAATTTACCATATATCTAAAGTTAGAATTCTTTTCTATATCAAAATTCATTTTTTTAAATTGCTGTATTGGATTGTCAAAGCGATGTAAACACACTCATAAAATATAACATAGAAAGGCATAAATTACAAAGAAAAAATATAAAAAATAATTACAATACAATCCATACCTGACATCCACAATCCATGTTTTGCAATGCAGTGTTCAAAAAAAAACACAAAACAAAACAACAAATTATGGTGGTATAGAAAAAGGCAAGTGAGTTGTAGTACATAAAAAGTGTTTTATGTGAAATAAGAGTTTTCTTCCTATTTGTTATTAACTTGTAAGTGTTGGTCTTCCCCACAAATAAATTTGATTTGGATGAATTAAGAGGAAACTGAGAATGGTAATTAGAGAGAAAATCTTTTATGTAATTCATAGTTTACCAATTGTATCTGAGAGCCTTATCTCATATTAAACACTGAGAATGGAGTTAACTGCATGAACACTGCATTCCCATGTGGAGTGTAAGTTCATCTATTAATTTGCTAACAGAACTGCTTTCTCATTGTCCATCAGGTCAGACTTTAATATCACATGGTGCTCCCAGTTAAAAAAAAATACATAAGGTTCTTTTCCACTATAACTAACTTTCATAGGACTTACAGTAACATTTCAGGCCATCCTAAATTTCTACAAAACTCTATTTGAAAACTATTTGTATATATAAAATTAAATATTACTATATTTTACATATGGTATATGTATATATACATGTACATATGTAATGTGTGTATACATGTGCATATATAACATGTGAATATATACATATGTGTGGGTGTGCATATATGCGCATGCATGTGCACATGCATATATGCATATGTATGCATAAATAAATAGATATACATATATATACACACACATGCAAACACTCAGAGGAAAAAAAACATGAATCAGATAGTATTGCATCATTGTTAACTTTCATGATTTTTATATTTGTATAGTAGTTAGGTAATTATGTAAGAAAATGTCTAGAATTTAGGAGTTAATGGGAAACGGTATCTTCAACTTTCCAGTGGTTTGAGAAATGAATGCTAAATCCAATGGGCAAATGTAAATAGTTGAGAAAGCTGGAGAAAGGTATATATTTATATAACTTACATTCCTTCTATTACTTTTGCAACACTTCTGTAAAAATAAAATAAAATTTACTTAGAATGCATAACACCTAACTCTAACACTAATGTAAACTATAGACCTTGGGTAGAAACAATGTCAATGTAGGTTCATCAATTATAATAGATGTACCACTTTGGTGGAGGATGTCGATAATGGGGGGAGCTCTTTATGTGTGTTGACAGGCGTTAAATGGGAAATCTCTTTACCATTTATTCAATATTACTGTGACCTACAACAGCGTCAAAAAATAATGTTAAAAAATAAATCCAATGCATAAGAAAACAAAAACAATAACAAAATTCACAAGGAATGAATAGTCCACATAGGCTTCATTTTCAAAGTATTCCTGTGTGTGACCATATTGTTTCCTAAATTAAGCATTTAAATAAATGAGGAAATAATTAAAGCTATGAAAGTTTTATGCAAATTTTCCTATTGGTATTTTTTAAATTTTATTTTATTAAAGTTATTGGTTCACGGAGTCATATAAGTTTCAAGTGCACATTTTATGATACATGATCTGTATATTACATTATATGCCAACTACCCAAAGGCACGCCATCTTTTGTCTTCATATATCTGGCCCCCTTTACCATTTACTAACTGCCTACCCACTTCTCTCTAGTAACCACCATGCTGTTGTCTGTCTGAGTCTATGAGTTTCAATTTTGTATCCCACATATAAATGAAGTCATATGGCTCTTAACTTTTGCTGACTGATTTATTTTGATTAGTACAATATTGTCAAGGTCTATCCATGTTGTCCCAAGTGGCAGTATTTCATCTTTTTTATAGCTGAGTAGTAGTCCATACTATATATGTACCACATCTTTATCTAACCCTGTATCGAAGCTCACTTTGGTCATTTCCATGTCTTTGCCACTGTGAATAATGCTGCAGTAAACATAAAGGTTCACATGTCTTTGTGAATAAATGTTTTTGAGTTTTGGGGGGTAGATACCCAAGAGAAGGATTGCTGGGTCATATGGGAACTCTATTCTTAAATTTTTTTAGGAACTGACAGACTGTTTTCCATAGTGTCTGTACCAGTTTACATTCCCACCAGCAGTGAATGAGGGTTCCTTTTTCTCCACAACCTCTCCAACACTTGTTCTTATCTGTCTTGTGGATAGTAGTCATTCTAACAGGCATGAGGTAGTATCTCACTGTAGTTTTCATTTGCATTTCCCTAATAGCTAGTGATGTTGAATATCTTTTCATATATCTGTTGCTTGCATGTATGTTCTCTTGGGAGAGGTGTCTGTTCAGGTCCTCTGCCCATTTTCTAATTGGATTGTTTGTTTGTTTGATGTTACGTTGTATGAGTTGTTTCTATATTTTGGATATTACCCCCCTGGAGCTTTTGTTTGTAAATTCATCTCCCATTCAGTTGCTTGCCTTTTTATTTTCTTGATGGTTTCTTTTCCAGTGCAGAAGCTTTTTAGTTTAATATAGCCCTATAGGTATTTTTTAGTTAATCAGATAAAGGTCACCTTTATGAAAAATGTAGAATTAACTGGTCTATTATTCCCTTTAGTACTTATAACAGATATTTTGTACAGCCTCTAACATTTTATAATACTTTTTACATATCTAAAGTCAGACATTGCCATTATATGTCATTGCCAAGCACTGAGTCTGAACTACAGTAAGTGCATAACATTTATTTAATTAAACAATGTATGCATTAATGCATTTATTATAAAAAATTGTTTCAGAACTAAAAAAGAAGTAATTAAAATTGATTAGCTTGTCGTTTATCTAAATTTGGACCAAAGATGATTTATTAATTAATTTCATTAATTAATTAAACTGTGATAAAACGGGGCTATTTATATGAAGTTCACTTCATCTTCATATGAAGTGAACTTTTATAGAATAGAGGAAATAACTAAAAGTAAGAAGACAGCCCTGGCTGGTGTAGCTCAGTGGATTGAGCGCGGGCTGGGAACCAAAGGGTCCTGGTTCGATTCCCAGTCAGGGCACATGCCTAGGTTGCAGGCCAGGTCCCCATGAGGGCCATGTGAGAGGCAACCATACATTGCTGTTTCTCTCCCTCTCTGTCTCCCTCCCTTCCCCTCTCTATAAAAATAAATAAAATCTTTAAAAAAAAAGTAAGAAGACATAAGTTCTGAGGCTATTATTGATGTCTCATAAATTGGAGTAGCTATTTTCTCTAATGTCCACTATTCCTTTATCTCCTGTATGAGGAGATAGAGCTAAATAATCATAAAGGCTCCTCTGAATTCTAAAATATTTTACTCTAAATATTCTCAGAAGAACCTAAAGCACTGGACATCCCAAGCATGCAAATAAACATGCACACCTGCTCACATAATCACACCTTAATTTTTGAAATAAAGAATCTACTGTATTTCTCCCTGGCTGGTGTAGCTCAGTGGATTGAGCGCGGGCTGGGAACCAGACGGTCCCGGTTCGATTCCCAGTCAGGGCACATGCCTGGGTTGCTGGCCAGGTCCCCTGTGAGGGCCATGTGAGAGGCAACCATACATTGCTGTTTCTCTCCCTCTCTGTCTCCCTCCCTTCTCCTCTCTCTAAAAATAAATAAATAAATAAATAATCTAAAAAAAAAAAAAAGAATCTACTGTATTTCAATGCCAGACATATTAAAGTAATAATTGTGCTGTTTGACATTTCTATAAGAATTCCAAGTATATTTAAAGAAAAATAATGTATACCATCATTATATTAAATCTGAAAAGTTATAAACTAAACATTCTTTCTACATACCAAGTTTCATATTAATTTTCCAAGTGACAGGGTTGAAAATTCATGTTTAAGAAGATAAATTGATCATATATATTTCTTTTCCTTTATCTAAAGACACAATGAAATTAAAATAAATTAAGTAAAAGGGTACACTTCCACAACAAAAGAAAAAATTGAGCCACTGCTAAGGGACAAAACATTTCTACAAGTTTGAAAATCCCAATGAGCAGATCAATTGAGTGGACCAGAGACTGAGGGGAGAGGGAGATGTAGTTAAAGTTTTTATAGAGAAAGATTGAACCAAAAATAAGATAATCTCCTTTGGATAACCGTGGAGAAGATCAGTATTCAGGAATAAGTCAGGACAAATGTGAGACAGGAAAGAAAATGTAAATATGGATAAAGCAAACATTCCTTGCAACTATAGGCTGTGGTAAAGCCTTTCACACAACACCCTGACTTCTGCTACTCTGGTGAAGAGAAATAAAGTGCAATGGTCCAGAAGAAAAAATCCCCTTACATTGGCATTTTGACAACCCCCGTGTAAGAGCCGGCCCGGTCCGCTAGGCACACGCTACACCACTGAATCCTCATCGACACAGCACACCGAAGTGCACAGTGCTCCCGGGTCACTCTCTTACCATCCCACTGCTGAATATGAACAGAAGGTCGAGATCACCATGCATGTGAGCAAAGCCTGGAACGTAGCATAGAGAGAAGAAGATGTATAAAATAAAAATTTTCCTCAAATATCATTTTCAGAGAAGTTTGAGAAGAGCTATTTTACTCAAGTAAAGTGTTATGATATCCAAAAGAAAGAAATGAGAGGCAGAGAGACATAGGGGTACTAAAAAGTGAATATAAATGAAAGTATGCTTGCTGAAAATCAATTGGGTAAAAGGGCAAATGAAGTTTAACCAGAATAAACAATATTTTCAGACATGCAATGAATCAGAAAACTTACTGCCTCACGGCTTATGTTAGGAAGTTAATTATAAATTTAGCCACATAAGCAAATAAATCATAAAAGAGAAGGCTTCAAAGGAAATGACATCAGAGTTCCATTCCCTTGAATAAGCAGACCTAAAGATGGCAGTCGTTCTGGATTGAAAAAAGAGGGCTGCGATTTCCAAGGGAGAAGCCTGTGTTTGATAAATACAAAGGCTACACAAGAGATTCCATCTGTTTTTTGAGTTTTTAGAACAATTTGAGAGACAGAGACAGAGAGTAATCACAGGAAGAAAAGGCTATCCAGGAGATGAACAGTAGTTACAGAACTCTGTCTGAATTGGTGAAGAAAACAAATTTGTATTATCATATCAAAATAAACATGGTGTCATGATTTAACTAAAAGTAGTGACATAATTAAACCTGGAAAATGAGTCAGGGTGTTGGGGAAATTAAATAAACATTTATCATATTAGAAAAACTCAGTGAACCAAAATCAGTAATACATGCATTCAGTTTTTACGTATAGTATTACAAGGAGCACAAAGTGGGAACTTTTGCTTTTTATTGAAAGTCTTGCTGCATCGTTTAAATCATTTGTAAGATTAATAATTCATCAAACCTATTTTTCTCATACAGCAATCATTAACACAGTGAATTTGCATTTTCTCATTTTATAACAAGTTGCTCTTTCCCCTACTTACAGTGGTAGATATCAGATATAATTGTAATATCAATAAGTAAAACACACAGAATGACTCTCTGAATCACTTCTTGTACTCTTTACAAAACCCAAATGACTTTGTTTTGCTATATTTAAAATATTTTTTTTTTTGCCCGGTTCTTTAGGATATAAATGCCAGCTGTTGTAATGTTTTGGTTTGGTTTTTAAGAAACTCGTTATAAAACATTTTATGTCATTTAAACTTCAAGCTAGAAGGCACTAACAGTCCTGAAGGTACAGAGCCATAGCATTTCCTTCTGGAACATTCAACATCTCCTTGAAAAATGAAGACAATTGCATGCATTTAAAATTTTTAGAAGATAACCTAAGGAAAAAAAATGATACTTCATGTGCATCAGCCTCTCAAACTTTCTAGCACTTTTCTAGAGTGCATTAATCAAACTTGGGCATCTGTTCACATTCCAGGAGCAAATTTAAAAACTAAATTCTCAAAATGAAAGACCAAGAAGTCAGTCTTTCAATGAAATCAGCCTGAATTGGCTCTGAAGTTTACTTGTAACCTACTATATTGGGCCGTTTCTGGTTTCCTCATGGCAGACACAGAATTAAGTAATTCTATAATTTATGTATATGGTGAAGTTACATGTAAATGGTTTTGCACTGTTTCTGGCAAAAATTAAGTCTGTCACTCATGGCAGGCAGTGTCATAGCTGCTGCTGCTGAGCTTCTCATCAACTTTATCACCATCACTGCAAACCCCAATCTTCCTGACTGAGCTTTTTGTTTTTCCTGAGTGTTATTCGACAGATGGGATATCACTAATTCTCCCCTCAAGCTAAAAATATACATGGCTGCAGATATGTCACCAGTAAATAGATAGATATGCTGAAAGAGATGACATTATGAGTAATTCAAGGTATGGCCATAGAAAAATGTAACTACATTCCTTATGGCATTTATAAAATGCTTTTATAGCTAATTCCAGGTACACTGCTGCTCTAAAGAGATATCAGTCATTGAGAGAACACTGTCAGGTAGATGACCTAGAAAGATAATACACATTTGATTATGTAAGTTCCGATGTGTTAGAAGTTTATTTCATACTCATATTTTACTACTGTTAACATAGTACAGAGGTATTATGTATTAAAGAGAAAATATGTAATAACAGAATTACAAATTTACTCATACTACTCCATATATAGTACTCACCCATATCCATTGTGGCTATGTTCCAAGACCCGCAGAGGATAATTGAAACCATGGATAGTACCGAACCCTATATATGCTAGGTTTTCCCCCCAAAACATACATACTTTTTCACTTACAGGAGGCACTTCCTGGCTTCTGTTTCTCATATCTGAATTGCCAGAGTATCTATTCTTATGCTTTGAGGCCATTATTAAGTAAATTAGAATCACTTGAACACAGGCACTTCGATACCACAGCAGTGGATCTGAAAACCAAGACAGCTGCTAAGTGACTGACGGTGGGCATGGATGCGCAGGACAAAGGGATGACTCACGTCCTGGGCACGACAGAGGGTGATGGAGAGAGATTCCATCACCCCGCTCACTCAACGGTGCACAATTTACAAATTAAGAACTGTTCATTTCTAGAATTTTTTATGTGATACTTTCAGTCCGGTGGTTCATGGTGGGTAACAGACACCACAAAGAAGCAGAACTGCAGATAAGGGGGTCTGAGGTACACACACAGGAAATTCAACACTTTTGTTGTCTACAAAAGGTCCAAATTCATTCACGACTTCCCCCCTTGCTGGGTTTTAAGGGGGGAACTAAAATACAGTTTAACCTACCAATATATAATGTCATAGTTATCTAAAAACATCTATTTTCAGTAATTTAGGTCATTTTCCGATAGTTTGCCTTTGAAGTGTCTTTGTTTTGTTCCGTTTTATCAAGAAGACCTCATGACACACAAACCCCTTCAGTGTTCTCCTAGTGATAAGAGATAAAAAGGCCTTGAACCTTCTGTTGTTTTTTAGCTCCCTTCTCCTCCGTGCTAGGCTGTAGCTAGGGGTCCCCGACCGTTTTAGCACCAGGGACCGATTTTTCCAGAGATGGTCGGGGGGGACAGGAGGCAGAGCTCAGGCCGATGTGAGGGGTTCAGGCAGCGGAGCTCAGGCAAGCTCCACTTGTTTGCTACCCCTCACCTCCTGCTGTGCACTGGGCGGTGGGCAGGGTGGAGAGGGGCAGAGAAAGGAGGCGGAGCTCAGGTGAGCTTCCCTCACACCCTGTTCCTAACAGGCCATGGACCCATACAGGTCCCCGGCCGGTGTTGGGGACCCCTGCTGTAGCTGGTATGGCCCACAACCTCTGCAGGTGATTACTGAGATGTCACTTCCTGGTCGGTCTTTGGAGGAGGAGCAGGGGCTATATTTTGGCATCTATTTCTGATGCCATGGTGCAAATTCATTGTCTCTAATAATGAAGTCCTTTTCATCTGTTTCGGCCTGTCTGCAAACATATTAACTTTCCATTCCCACACTGGTACTTCTGGATTGCTTATTCCATCCTCCACACACGTGCTTTTCTGGAATTCAGGAAAGGAGCTTTAGGTTTACCTGCGGAACTATCTCCACTGGCATTATTGCATTTTTTTCTTTGGCAACATGCTGGGTATCCAGCCAATGAAAATTATTTTCTAGAACTTACTGAATTAAATTCCTTAAAAGAAGATACCGTGCTTATCGATTTTTTTCTATTATAAATTCCTAAAATCCTAATAACCTAGGACAGTATCTCTCAGCAGCAATCATTAATAACATTAATTAAATCTACCAAGTAGTGAATCAACTAATGCAGTGGCCAAGCTAATTGAGGAATGGAAAGAGACGTAGGATGGATGAATAGGTTCTGCTACCAGCTCCAATGTGTGGGAGGGTCCCCATGCCAACAAGCAATTCTCTGGACACCAACTCGGTATCCTACAATTCAACTGAATTCTGATATTATCTACTGAAGATAGTATCAGATCCCATTGGTTAAGGATTTTATTACCTGTGCTTCTGACCTCCTCATTGTTAACCAGATGTGTCAATGACCTCCTCCTCAGGTTCCATTAATTTACTAGAGTGGCTCATAGAACTCAGAAACATACTACTTACTACATTACCAGTTTACTATGAAAGGATAGAAATAATATAACTCAGAAACAGCCAAATGGAAGAGATACACAGAGCCAGGTAAGGGGAAAGGGTTTGGAGCTTCCATGCCCTTCCCTAGTATGTCACTCTCCCCAAATCTCCACCTGTTCACCAGCCCAGAAGCTCTCTAGCAGTATTCTTTGGGTTTTTATGGAGACTTCATACATAGTCAAGACTGATTAAATCATTGCCCATCAATGATTAGTTCAACCTCCAGCCCCTGGCCCCTCCTTGGAGGTTGGGAGGGGGCTACTGAAATTTTAACCCTCTAATCACAGCATTGGTTTCCCTGGAAAGGGAAACCCCAGCATCTTTACTTAAGAGGTTTCTGAAAGTTTCCTCGTTAACATAACAAAAGCCACTTTTATTGCTCTTATCACAGAATTCTGAGAGTTTTAGGATCTCTGTCTGGATGGGCCAATGACAAATATATATATATATACATATATATATGTATATTTCTTATTATAAATTGCAATATCACAATGGGAAATCAAAGTAAAGGTAAAGAAAATATATAATAAATGCATGATTTTGTTGTGTGCCAAGTGTGAGTTCATTGAGATGGATCATATCCAAATATAATGAAAAGCATAGTTCATCTCTAGTGGAAGGTGAATTAAGTCCTATAAAAATGACCTTGACATGTGTTGAAGTAATTGAGGGAGTCTGAACTCAGGTAACATTAGGATCACTGCTGCTGAGAGTGAAACTATAAAGAATTTTGGCAAGATAGGAGACAGCCATGGAAGCCGTGAGCTTGCTGATGAAGTCTTTGAGAAGAGGGACTGAATTTTGAGTGTGGCTGACACGACCGGTGAAGAGGCTGGTGTTAAGTTATAGTGAAGATTTTCAACAGGTGATTGTTCATTGTGAGACAGTTTAGGACATGGGCCTGTGAATGGAAAAATACCAAGTAGCCAGGTAGCCAAGTTAAGATCAGATGGCCAGAATGAGAAACTGACTACAGGAATGTCACCAACCCTCCAATCCCTATTTAAAAATAATAATAATAATAATGCATAATTTTATCTCTCTTCTAACCGCTTGCTTTTTCCTTATCCAGACATGGAGAATTACACAAGCCTGCCATTTTCAAAAAGCCCATCTTTTTGTGTAAGCCTGTCTTCCCGGCTTTTAAAAGCAGCCAAGCAGAGCCAGTCCCAGAGCCAGTTCAGAGAACCCTTCTTTCCTCTGTGCAGCCTCCCTTGTGCTTGAGCATAAGCTTAATAAAATCTGTCTGAAAATTTCTCTGGAGCTCCCTCTTGATTTCTATCTTGTGAAACATAAGAACCACAATATCTGTAACAATTGGTGCTGGTGGAAGAATGGTCTACAATTAGAATGGAACTCTAGTTAGAGTCTTCTTTTAAACTGGGTACTTTAGAAAACAGAACTCTCTAGGAAAAAGCTGTAAGAGAAAGGAGAATTTCAGTTAAAGCAAAGTTGAATTATTGCTTACAGAAATATTTGAAAATATGCCTTAATTGTATACAGTTACCTTGAGGTTCATGGGAGCTGTGAAGATGGGAGTAGTGAGGTGAGCAACTTCACAGATTAGCGGTGCAAGTACTGAACACGGCTTTAGAGAGTGAGAGCTTTCCCCTGGTACAGAAGATGAAGGAAGCAAAAGGACAGGAAGAAATTAATAGTGGCATGAAATTGATAGTGGCATGGGAAGGAAAACAAATGATAAACAGAAATTATGTCAGTGAGACAATGGAAAGGGCAACCACTCTTCCACAGTAAAGGTCCCAGTCTTTCTGTGCCAGGATTACTCATAACTCTTGTGATGATCTATCTCAGATAATTCAAGAATATTGCCATATGGCACAGACTTGTTTCAGGGGTAATGACATGTACCTATGTTGTGATTAGTGCTGTCACATTCATTATTTTGCTTTTGTAAATGAAAGGCTAATGAATTAATAAATTGTATTTTTGCTGACCCAAAACATATGCCATAATAAATAAATACTTTAATTATTGTTCATCAACTAAACCATGAACATATGTCTTTAACATATAGAAATGAATTCGAAATTCCTACGTAAATGGAGTCACAGTCAGCCTTAACAACCTCCAGCCACTTAACACTGGTAGAATGCAGATACACAGTACCATCAAAGTCATGACATGCACAATATATGCAAAAATAATTGGGCAACATCTATTATTCTAATGGTTCTCTTGACTCTGAGGCACTCAGATCCAATTTTAGCTTCTAAAAGTTCTAGACTGTAACCTCATGTAGCTCAGAAGTTAATTTCTAAGATTTTATAGAAAAATTTTTTCCATCTTTCTTTTTTCCAAATATACTTTATTGATTATGCTATTACAGTTGTTCCAATTTTCCCCCTTGCTCCCCTCCACCTGGTACCCTCCTCCCTCCCTCCAGCATCGCCCCCCCTTAGTTCATGTCTATGTGTCAGGCATATAAATTCTTTGGCTTCTCCATTTCCTATGCTGCTCTTAGCATCCCCCTGTCTGTTTTGTATGTACCAATTTGTACTTCTTAATCCCTGCATCTTTATTCCCATTCTCCCCCTTCTCCTTCCCAACTAATAACCCTCCAAATAATTCTTTCCTTTTAATCTAGAAGGACCAGTTCTCTCTTTCCTGTCCTTCATAAAAGTTTTCCTAATCTCTTTTAAGTTTATTATTCATATAAAATTTTCTACTTAGAAATTCTTCCTAGAGATTTCTTTATGATTCCCACAATTTCCCTGAGTTAAGTAAGAATGTATTTTCCCTTCATTTTACAGATAAAAACAAAGTATTGTACAATGAGTTTACATGATTTGTTCACGTAGACTAATGGCACCAAAATAAGATACTAAGCTTTCTATTTTAAATTATATTACATATAAACTTTTTACTTCTCTTCATTTCCACCCTCCCACCTCCAAAATCTGGCATCATCTTCAAACTGAAATCATGCCCTACCTCAGATGTAAAATACTTTTTTCATGCCAGCTTGTCACTAACTTTCTCATCGTGGCTTTAATTGACATTTTTTTCTATCTGTACAATATTAGTATGTAAAATGAAATTCTTCTGCAGCCTTAATTGTATGCAACAGGCTATAATTACCTCATCCTAGAATTATAAGATCAAAAGCTCAGAAATGAAAGATCTATCCCAGTTCAAGGACTGACCGTGAGTTTGTCTTGCATATGATTTAACAATGCAATTAAAGAATGCCACTTACACTTAAACCCCATTAAAGAAAAATATGATAGCTTCTCAAGAGAGATTTCACTCTATTTGCTGTAGTGTATTTTAATTCCATTAAATTACAAATGATTTGGTCAGTACAGTAGCTCCCCACCTCTTATCCAGTTTCATTTTCCATGCTTCTAGTTACCCCGCAGTCAGCTAACACTCAGAAATATTAAATAGAAAATTTTAGAAATAAATAATTCATAAATTTTGAATTGTGCATCTTTCTGAGTAATGTAATGAAGACTCCACCATTCCACTGTTTCAGGCCTAGGATATGAATCATCCTTTTTTTCCAGCTTAGCCATGCTCTATTCTACCTGCCTATCAGTCTCTCAGTAGCCACCTGGGTTATCAGAGTGACAGATGAGGTATCACAGTTCTTGGGTTCAAGTAACCCTTACACAGTAGCATGACACTATATCACAATAGCTACATCATTCATCTCATCACATAGGCATTGTACCATCTGACATCCTCGCAGGAAGGGTGAGTACAGTATGATAGGATATCTTCAGAGACCACATTTATATAATTGGTATCATAGTATATTTTCACTATTGTTCTGTTTTTGTTATTAATCTCTCATATGCCTAATTTATAAATTAAACTTTTCATAGGTGCATATGTATAGGAAAAACCATAGTATATGTATAAGATTTGGTACTACTATATTTGTGGTCTCAGTTCATCCACTGGGGGTCTTCGAACATATCCCCAGAGGGTAAGGGGGTACTACTCTACCTCACTGTTAAAGAGAGAATTTAAATGCATCAGAATCAGTTGTTTAGCATTGTCTATAAGAGAGAAGGCAACATGGCACAGTTACAAATCAAAGTCAAGAGATAGATTTTAATCCCCATTCAGTCCCTAGATTCCTTCTGATCTGGAGACATCTCGTCAGCCTCGGTTTCCACAGCAGTGAAAGAGTGTGATTTTAACTTCACCACCTATTTTGGCAGTGTCAAAGGGGATCACAAGACGTGACCTTTCAGTAGATCTTTGAAACATATAGAGAACTTTAGAAATTCTATAACTGATAAACGGCCATGCTGCTTTTTTTTTTTTTCAATTCTCACTATTCTAAGGCAGAAAACAAGCAAAAAAAACAAAACAAACAAACAAAAAAAAACCCCAAAACTTATTTGAAATCTTTAAATTCTCCATTAGCTTCTGAGCTATGCCATGACCTCCACTCAAGAGATTTCACATTCAGTGTCCTGCTTTATGTCGCCGTCAGTAAAACATTACCTCCTGGAATCCTCTGTGGCTGCCTATCTTAGCTGTCCCCACTTAGATTGGTTCCCATTTCTCTTTGTTCTGCTATATCCTCTATATTTATTTCTCCATCCAAAACACTTAAAACTGTGATGGAATTACATATTCACCTTCCTATATTCTTTAGCAGGTTGAAAGTTCTGAAAGCTTAGCTATCTTTTCCATCATTCTTGATCCAGCATCCATCACATACTAATGGTTTTGTTTTTTTAATGCACAAATTAAATTTGTAACTATGAGCAGAATACAAGTCTTTAGGCATTTTTTATTGCTTTAAAGTGGTAGCCAAATACCTTTAGAAAGTGAAGCTTGAAGGATAAGGCTCCTCTGAGCTTGCCACAGCATATACACTGAAAACTAGAGATTTACTCTTGTTTTGAGGCCAGGGGCTATAATTTCTTTTCATTTATTTAACAGCTTATGGAGATATAATTGATAGACAAAAAGTACGCATATATAGAGATTCACTTTTAAATGCAAAACAGAGGAAAATTAACCAAGAAATGGCTGTTGAGTCTCACAAATACAGGGATGGACAAAAGTAGGTTTATAGTTGTATGTGAAACAAAGTTTTAATAATGCTATTGTAATAAGCATAACCTTCATGTTTTTCCATATGAATAACTATAAACTTACTTTTTCCAACACCTGTATAATAATCTACATACAGTTATTGAACAAAGTAATCAAAATTCTTTCTGGGACTAATAAATCAGATTAAGGACTCCAGTTTACCACAGTCTATGCATAAGGAGCTCAATAAACGTCCTGTGGATAAATCCACATATTCTTAGACCACTTTTAAAATGTTTCACGAGGGTCTATATTCTTTATGAAATTGCTTTGTTGAGTGGAAAGTAATTAACACACCAGTGATTAAAGTTTCACCAAGAGAACTGGTTTTCTAAGTTCAGATATTGTCAAGCAGGATAGTATGCAAGAATGAAACCACAAAATTTATTTCCCTCAGTAAAATACAAGCATCCTTTTAGCCTAAATTCAGTTGGAGGTGATGTTGGTGACTTAACATGGAACACACTGATCTTAACAACCACTTTGCCACCTTTTCTATTTTCTCAGCCACAGTGGTGTTTTTTTCTGCTGGGCGCATTCATTTTTAATCATGTCTTGTTGTGATGTTTTCTGCCATGGCTAAATTACATATGTACAACCCCTCCTGGCTTTATTCCCTCAGGTCTGTCTGGCAGTACTTTGCACTCTCTTGACTGCGGTTTTTGTTTACCTTCTGCCAAGTACTTCAACATCTGGACACCTACTCTGTTATCTATGAATCGCACTGAAATCCCCAATTTAACCTGCCTGCGGTTAGATATGAGTACCTTTTATGAGAAAGCAGCAGGCTAGGCACAGCAACTGTTACACTTTGCTTTTGTTCGTGACCATTCAAATTTTAGATCAGCTTCTTTCAATTGATATTTAATAGCTCTTTGTTTACTAATTTTTTAAGTAATGTGGAGTTAAGTATTTTATGGTATGAAAACAGGAATAAGATTTAGCACATAAATCTTTAGCAGACCTGTCTACCTGTGCACAGCTAGCTTCCCTCTATAATGCTGACATGTATAATTTGCCAATGCATGGAAGTAAAAATATTTATTGTTCACTTCTGTGAATTCCCATTTCTGTTAAATTCATTTACTCAATTGCATAGTTTTTATCTGCTTACTTAGTTTTCATGACTTAACAGGAAATTGGATATTTTTTCAATTTTTTAATAAAGCAGTAGTAGTACTTTTATTTTTTTATTTTTAAAGATTTTATTTTTATTTTTAGAGAGAGGGGAAGGGAGGGAGACAGAGAGGGAGCGAAACAGCAATGTATGGTTGCCTCTCACGTGGCCCTCACTGGGGACCTGGCCTGCAACCCAGGCATGTGCCCTGACTAGGAATCAAACCGGCGACCCTTTGGTTCCCAGCCTGCGCTCAGTCCACTGAGCTACACCAGCCAGGGCAAGTAGTAGTAGTACTTTTAAAAATCAAAAGAATGTGAGAATCTGGAAATGTAAAATCTCTGCAGAGATAATCAAATACTATACATTACTGACTGAAAATGATTGAAAAGTTAAGCATATTTTTCTACTTTCTCTATCTTGTTCTCTTTAACACACACATTCACACATGCGAGCTCTCTTCGCTGCTTTTATTCTTCGGTGCCCATAGACTACTTATCCCTGCTGTTTCAAATCTTCCTCTATGCACAGCAGATGAAAACTGCATTGAAGCTGAGAACATTATGAATCCCGATGGTATTTAGTGAAATGTACGTGGGCAGAGCTATTGACAGGCATAGAATTTTAACAGTGCCACTCAGTGATACGAGGTATTCTCTTCGTAAATACCACAAGCAAGGCCAAACCATCTTGCCACACTTTACATTTAATGTATATGCAATTAATCGATGTGGTTATCAGTTGCCTATCATGTTTTTTAAAGGCAATCATAGGCCTACACAGTATTGGCCCCATGGGATGGTTAGTAGTCTTTAGGAAGACATACCTCATGCTACATTGTGCCAGGTTTCCTGTGGTCTGCTGCGATGAGACAGGCACTTTTTCTGCAATATCGACTGTGCATCTCCTACACTTTCACCACCTGGAGGGCAAAAAAGAGAAAGGAAGCACATCTATAATTTCTTCCTCTTACCTAATGAATGCAGTATCTCCACAAAAAGCATGAAACATTAAGTATAAGAATGTCTAAAGATTAGGAAACTTATATCCTTCTGTTTCTTGTTAGAATCTGTTTTGACAGTTTTAGCTAATTGGCTAATTTATTCATCAATGGTTTCAGCAAAAAGGTCTCATGAAATTTACTCTTTTATTCATTCATTCATTGAAAATCCAAAATTCCCAGCTCTCATGAATTTTACATTCCAGAGGAAGAAAAAGATAAAGACCAGAAATGATTTAGTAAAAAGATAGGATGTTAGATATCAATAAGTGCCATAGGTGAAAACAAAGCGAAAATTAGGGAAAGAAATTGCAGCAGAGAATAACGGAGCACAATTTTAAATAAGATCATTAGGAAAGGGCTCACTGAGGAAGTTTCTGGAGAACAGATTAAGAAGGTGAGTGCAAGCATTATGTGTAGGCAAAATAAACAGACTAAAAACAAATACCTATGGCCCTGGCTGATGTGGCTCAGTGGACTGAGTGGAGGCCTGCGAACCAAAGTGTCTCTGGTTCAGTTCCCAGTCAGGGCACATGCCCGGGTTGTGGGCAAGGTTCCCAGTAGGGGGCATGAGAGAGGCAGCCACATATTGATGTTTCTCTTCCTCTCTTTCTCCCTCCCTTCCCATCTCTTTATAAAATAAATAAATAAAATTTCAAAAAAAAAAAAAGAAACTAAAGGTGAGAATTAAAAAAATAATAAAATAAATACAAACAAATGCCTATGGATGTAAAAGCCCTTAGGTATATATTCCCAGGTGTGGGGCTAAAACAGAATGAAATATGAAGATGTCGATGGTGTAGGACACTGTAGTCTTTTGCTCTCTTTGTGAGTGGTATGGGAGGCCACTAATTATTTTGAAGCATGGGAGCAGCATTATATGATTATCATTTTAAAAGCTATGTCTATATATCAATATATTGAAGTCAATATAGATATAGATATGTATTGATACAGATAAGTTTTCCTCAGCTGTTGTGTGGAATTTGGGTCAAGTTGGGTCAAGATCAGAAGCAGGGAACAAATTAGGAGTCCTTTGCAATTATCCAGACTAGAAATAATGTTGCTTTGGACCATGTCCCTGTGGAAGAGGTCATTAACTTTTAGTTGAATTTTAAACATATTTTGAAATAGAGCCGATAGGATTTGCTGCCAAATTGAGTATTTGTTACAAAAGAACAAGAATCAAAGGTGACAACAAGATTTTGAGCCGTAGCAGCTGAGGAATAGTGCAGCCATAATCAAGATGAAGATTTCAAGAGAAGCAGGCTTTGGATGATAAAACAAGTCTGTTGTGAAAATGTTAAGTTTGAGATGCCTTTCGAATACTTAGGTAGAGCTATTATGTAGATGGTATTATATAGGTCTGGAATTCAGGGATTTAAGGGAGAAGTCCAGGCTGGAGAATACTTTTATAATTCACTGATGTTAGGAAAATATTTAAAACCATGATCATCAGGGAGTAAATTTAAATAAGAAGAAAGAATATAAAGTTGTGTCCAGAGTTCCTACAATGTTGAAATATTTGCAGCTAAAAAGAGTAACTGTTGATACCAAAGAAAAACTGCCAGAAGAGTGGATGCTCTGGAATGCAACTGAAGAACTATTTTTTAGAAAGTGGCTTCATCTAAAACCAATATAATCTTATATGTCATTATATCTTAATTTTTTTAAAGTATGAGTGATTAATATGTAAAATACTGCTGATAACTAAAGGAAGATGAAAATGAAGACTGCTGTTTGTTTTAGCAATGTGGGCATTGTAAGTGATTTTGATAGAAATACTTGTAGTTTGAAAGTCTCATTGCAATATCTTCAATGAGAATAGAAGAACTCCAGATACTAAGTATTAACAATTACTTTGAGACAATTTTCTGTTAAATAGGGCAGAGAAAGAGTAATACCTAGGGAGAAATTGGGCCAGTTTTTACGTGTGTTTCAAGATAAAAAATATCACAAGTGGATTGTATTACATGAGAATGGTTTCACAGCCAAATCAGTGCAAGCCATTTTTTATGTGTTTTGACTTCTACACTTTATGCTCATCATCCACTAAGCTTTCTTACTACCAACTCTTTCATATAATTTTCTTGAACTGGGAACTTTGTTCAGTTATCTTTCCACCCCTACTGCTAAACCATCAATAAAAGTCTGGGTTCCAAACCCCACTTCCATTAGCGTATGGTAGTCTTAACATTAAAAACAGTCAACATTGAAAAAGTGTCTATCTAATCAGGGTTAAAAAAAAAAGCAGTTATTTTTCTAAATGCATAAATATAAATTCCATTTTTCTAAAACAACAACAATAAACATATGCATCTTTTTAATCAAAATGTTTGCTTCTATTTATCAATAAATCTTACTTTTAGGATATGGGGGAAGCGTTTCAATTGTGAGTGCTACTGACTAAAAATGTGGACCTATAATTATTTTAAACTAGTAATTTATACTTTTTAATACACAACTGAATAAATGTTTCTGAAGTAACAGCTCCTTGATGAATATATTTACAAGACCTTCTAGCTACATTAGAGACTAAAACTGAAAATGAGAATACATCTATAGGTTTTCAGAAATTTGGAAATGATTTTGCAATGCCTATTGTATTTGTCAACTATTGACACAAGCGATGCTACATAGTAAGGCATTTATTGACTTACGTACCCAGTATACATGAGGTGGGGAAACACAGTACACTTTCAGCAGGCAGAACTGCAAAGTCACTTTGCAGGGAGAGTAGATATAGGGAGGTGTGAAGATTATGAACAGTAGTGCAATCTACTTTCTTTCTACCTGGCTGTTGCTATTTGCTAAATTCTCTGACTGATAACAATGCACAATTCAGTGTGTATTCTAAGTAGAGGATATAAAAAATAAAATGAGTTAAACCAATATAATTTTAATTATTGTATAAAGTAATACTGTGGTTGAGAACAGAGTTCTTGAAAAAGCCTGACATGAGTTCATTTCACAACCCCTTCCCCCAGTTAACCACGTGTCCTTGAACAAATGTATCTTCTCTCTCTTTATTTAATTTATGGTAGTTTGAATTTTACATATTTATCTAATTTCTATTTTTTGACCTGCCACTCCTGGTAAACTAAGAGGTCCACAAAGACATAGACCATACCGTCTTTGATTGCTAACATGTAACTAGCGCTTGCCACATAACAGGAGCGCAGTAAATACAAGCTGACGGGAGGAAGGAGGAAAGGAGTGATGAGTAACTAATGAAAAGAGGAGAGGGAGAATTTTAGGTGGGGGAGAACTAGAAAAATAGGCTCGGAACTGAGAACGAATGTGGTGTGGAGACCTGATAGCAGTCTGTCCAGTGTGACTGGCTGAGAAGGAAATGCTAGAAAAGATGGTTTGGAGACAGTCAGTACTCTGATGGTGTAAGGAATCAAAAGTCAACTTTTATAGTTGGACTGATATGCTTAAGACAAGGAAGTTATGTGATCAGATGTCCCTTTCAAAAAAACACTACTCTGGTTTTCACTGGAATGTTTCTGGGTAGAGTGGCGTACACTCATCCAGCCGCACACGTATTCCTGCATCACTCTCCTGAGCCAAGGCGTTCAGGGAGCTGGGCGGCACCAGGCCTCTGTGCATGGCCCAGTAGAGAGCTGGTGCTGGGCTTTCTTCCAGAGGCGCACTGAGAGCCTGGGGAGTGCTGCTGTCTAAGGGAGGTGGCATGGCCAAGTGTATGCATGTCTGTCATTTCTAGCCTGCTGGAAGCTGAAGAACAACAAATTGCCTGGGCCGGCTCCTGCTCCTGCTGCTGAGTCCGGGAGCTCTAGGAAAGGACTTCTTCCACATGCCTCCTCTGCCCCGCCAGCCTTCGAATTCTTTGTCTGTCTTGTGGAAAATAAAACACATATCACACCAACACACATTCTGGGGCTGAAAAAATGTTTGTTTGTTTTTTTCAGACAAATGAATACAAGCCCATAAATGGTGAGATACAACATCTTGTCCCAGAAAATCAAGGAGAACTAATATTTCAGTGTTGAGCAAAAATAAAATGACATAAAATACATGAAAGAAAATACGAGCTTTGGGGAAAAAAAAAAACACTCCAAATGCCTAATGTAATAGTATTAGGATTTTCAGGAAGAGAAAAAAAAAAAAAAGCTGAAGGATGAGCTATCATTAAACAAACAAGAGAAGGCAATTTTCTGGAGCTGAAGAGAAAATGAATATGCAGATTGAAAAGGCAAAATTGTAAGTCCCAAGAGAAATCTGCTCGTCTTTCTCACCACTGAATCCCCAGAGCAAGAAAAGTGCTTGGTACAAACTAGATAATAAATAGATTTTTATGTGAATTAATAAACCCCGAATTTGCTTCTGGGTAAATTTTACAAAATGCTTGTAAGGTATAGTAATAAAATGACATATGATGTACTTAAGATAAAGGAGATCGAGATGACAAAAACATGGCCATTGCAATCAAATAGGAAACAAAGATGAAACCTTGGGACTTTCAGCAATATGTATCAGTGTTTTACTCTTATACAAAAGATAATAAAATATTAGTGATCACTCCTATGTTTCATAAATATCAGTCAGTCGATTCCATAAGAAACTGTCAATGACAAAAAAAGTGATTTAAATGTATATTTAGGCTAAATTTGATAAAGCTTAAACAAAAACTTTGTAACACTGAACTATATGGCATGTAATTATATGAAAGTGTTTTTTTAGCAAAAAAAGAGGGAATATTTAATATAGTAGCTTCTTAACTTATTATAACACCCCCAAAATTGTTAAATTGTAAGTACTAGGCTTTATATTAGCATGTAGCCATCAGATGCCATGGGAAGGGAGAAGTTGTCATGGAAGAGAGCTCTGTCATTGTACTCTTGCCCTTGGTGGAGGCGTGCATGTCCCTTACTTAGTGGGTAGTGAGGCAGCATGGCGTCAGGAGTAGAAAATTGAATTTAATAATCTCTGGTTTACTTTCTCTAGAATGTTATGTTTTTCTATTGATGACTGCTATATGTAAGGATGATTTTCATTTCTTAATTTCTTGAAAAATTTTACATTGCGGTTTCTTCATGAAGCTATTCGTTTTTTTGTTTGGGACTTTGATATTTAAACTGGTCAAAAACCTGTAGATCACTTTTTATATCACTCAAAAGTGAACTATGTTCAGAAAATAAATTTTTCTTGTATATATTACAAATGTTATAAAGAAGAATTGCATTTTTCTCTGAATATGTTTGCCAATAATTACTAATAATTTCATATTGGTAATTATGAAATTAGGACTCACATGCTCCTTTGGTATACAGGAAAGTATAAAAAGAAATAACAGCAGCTGTTCAAAGATCTCTCAAGACTGCAAATATCTTTATGGCTTTTATGGGATAGAATGACTCATGTCGTATTTTTAACAGGGATCTAATAGTAAATGTTTATTGACTTGTTTGACTCCAGGCAATTTTCTCCATATTACCCATCACATTGTATAACATTTATTTATTACAAATGATAAAATATGCCATTAGATGTATGAGTAGGCAGTACTGCCAAACTCAGGAAGGCAAAAATAGCATTTTTTGATACCGTGTATGCATATGGTAAAAGGTCATTCAATTGGTCTATAAAAAAAATTTCTAACAAACTTAATTTATCAGACTGCTTGCACATAGACTGTATCAAGGTGTGCTTTGTAAAAATACACAAGGCAGTATCACTAAACAGAACAAAAGAAGGATTATATGAAGAATAAAATGAAATTTTTCTTGTTTCTGACTCTAAAATCATTTTCTACTGTCTAAATAGTCAAAAATAATACCTTTGGCAAAAATGGAAGGATGTTTACCATTAAGTACGGAAGGATGCAAACAGAGGAGGGTCACTCCACATGTAACTTTGGTAAAATGCTCAAACAGCTTATTCTGCTGAATAAATATTAATTTTTGGTAGGAAAAAATGTTTATTTAGTTGAAGACATTTCCCTTTGATAAGCAAAATGACACAGAGTGGTTTTCCTCCACTAACATTTATTTTTAACCTTTCCATCTAGTATGATTTTCTGGTTAAATGATAAGAGGCTCTCTAAATATCTCCATTTAAGCACCTAATGCCACTGCAATCTGACTTCCCACAGAGTTTATTTTAGCAAAGCAAGGTGTATCTTAAGCTCTCCAGATATGGAAAGGTTTTATAATTTGATGTTTTATTTACTTTTATTTTTCTCCCTTTCATAGAATCTCTGTACCAATAAACAAAGAATCCTGAATTTTTGTTAACTCAAACCAAGGCATCTCTTCCAAAATTAACCCTTGGACTACTTTTCCCCACATTTCTAGGGAACTCCAGTTATTGCTGCTCCTTTCACATGCATTTTTAATTTTCCACTTCAGGTCCTTGTGCAGGCACTAGAGCCCTGGGGGAATTTAAAATTAGGTGTTACTCGTATCTGTGTCTCTCTCTTCTCTTTTCTTGTTAAGTAAGTTTTTTAAGGTGGATATATCTGAAGACTTCTGCACTCCCCTACCCCACCTCTGCCCCACTACTTCAAGCCTTGATTGGACACCCTTCTCAACCTCCTTTTCAGGCAGCAAAACAAACAAACAAACAAACAAAAAAAAAAAAAACTACTGATCACTCCTCTTTTATATATTCCAAATCAAAGTAGACTGAGTTCTCATGTAACCTAAGTGCCAAATATTTGCATTTGGAGTAATGAGAGGTCACCAAAGTGGCAACTATGCCTTCCTGAAATGGATGTTCCCTTTAATACCATTCTTCCCTTAAACTATCCACTTGAAAAGAACTTGTTGAAGCCAGACATTGAGAAGCAGGCAGGACTTTCTACCATTATTTAAAGTACAGTGTAGATACAGTCACCATCTCTGCCTCGTTATCTGAGGAAATTGCTGATTTTTGTCTCCTGTGCAAAAAGCTGATGAAAACACAGGTTAAGCAAAAGTAAAAGAGAGTTTGGGAACTAGAGGAGTGGGGTGGTCTGAACCTTATTATAAAAATTCTTATCTGAAACTCCAGAGCATAGTTTCCTGAGGCCGTAGTGAAGAACCGCCATGGTGCCAGGCACGGCTTTCCTCAGTCACGCTGTGTTCTCATGAAATTGGACTAACAAGTCTTTTCTAACCAACAAGACTTCAGAAATATGGGGATTCACTATGGTAACAATCTTCAAAGTTGTTAATAAATAAGAAGATTTATTCACTTATTCCACATATTTTTTGAGTTCCTACTATGTTTATTGACAAAAAAGACAGTGAGTAGGTGTTGTATATACAAACACATACTTTTGCTTATGATTTAGGATACAGATATTTTCAACAATGTGCATTTTTCATGTTTATAATTATAAGCATAATTATAAACTTGTAATAAAATGGTTTTAAAAACTGAAATTGGTCAAGGAAATTACTACAGAATTGAGATTTATTCCTAAAACACTTTTTTACTTAATTCATATACAAGTAATGTATATACTAAGCTAAAATTAAATAGTGCTGGCAGATTAATTTTAAAAAGAGCCTTCCCTCACTCAATCCTCACTGGTTCCCATAAGTGATCTACAAAGTTAATTTGTAATGTCTCAAAATAATATGCTCATATGCTAATTTCTAACATCAATTAGAATGTCTCATCCTTCATTTCTTAAGCTGGATCCACTGTTTCCTTGTAATCATGTCTCTTTGACACCATGCCCTATTGCTTCTTGGGTTATTTTTTAAATTTTCCGGATCATAACTTCAAAGAACTTCCTAAAAGAGGATATAAAAAAGGTACATTTTTATCCTTTTTTTGTTTGAATATGTCTTTATTCTACTACTTATATAATTAACAATTTGACAACATAAAGGTATGTGTTGAAGCATTTTAATAGCTTTCTAAAGTAATTGACATTACTAATTTTGAGTATCATTTGTGTAAAAAGGATTCTGTTTCTTCTTCTCTTTAATTTTATATTCCTCAATTTATTACAATATCTGAAGTTTCACGATAAAAGAGCTCTTTTTATATATCATATTGGATTCTAAATCAAGTCCTTTCATTTTTGTTGTCACTTTCTCTCTGATATCTACATTCTGCAATATTTAGGTAACTTGTTAAGCCTCCTTTTTAATTTTAATTTAAAAAATAATTTTGTCAACCATGATTTTAGATTCAATATGGTTAAGGAAAAAATATAGCTCTTTGAATTGTTGAATTCAGTTGGTAAATGCTTTTTTTTTTAAGGGACCTAGGGCCTAACAAATGACCAAGATTGAAAAGCATTAGTAATAATCATTATCATCATCATCATTTCAGTGTTGGTGATTATACAATGCTGTTGGGAAATAAATTAATACAACCTTCCTTGAGGACACTTATTTAGTAAATGCCAAGAGCTTTAACAATATAAATATCACTTAAACAGAGATACATATAAAGTCTACCTCTAGAAATTTATAATTAAGAAATTATAAGAATACCACCAAAAATATATTGAAGAATAAGATAATTAATGGCTAATATTGAGAAAATAAGTCATTTAAGTTTAGTCAGGTCCAAATAACAAATGATACAGTGCAAAGTTTCTGAATTATTAGAATGACTTATTTCATATTGAATGTATATTAATAGGGAGAGATAGTATCAGTTAATTTAATGGTTCAATATTTTTATTAAGAATTCAAATTTAGCCCTGACCAGTGTGGCTCAATTGGTTGGGTAGCATCTCGCAAAGGGAAAGGTTGCTGGTTTGATTCCTGGTGAAGGCACATGCCTGGGTAGTGGGTTTTGTCCCTGGGAGGGACACAAATGAGAGGTAACCGATTGATGTTTCTCTCTCACATCAATGTTTCTCTCCAGCTCTTTCTCCCTCCCTTCACATCTCTCTAAAAATAAATAAATGAAATTTAAAATAAAGAATGCAAATTTTATTCTCAAATTCTTAGCCATTGGTTCTTATCGGCAAATAAACACTGGGCTGGCAAGAATTATGGTATTACAGTGATTGGCTAGACTAATCAAGATTTAGAATAATTTCTCAAAAAGTAGTCAGGATTTTGTTTGCAAATAACACTAGAATTGATTAATTAACATTTTCCATCTCATACAATGGTACAGGAATAAACCTCAGAAAGATCTAAAGCCAGAACCCACTGAGCAATGCTTTCGGATGACTGAGTTTCACTTCAGTCGCAAATAAAAAACTCCATAATTGGCTTGGATTTTCTTGTGCCCAACATCTGATGAAATCGGCAGACACATACTGAAACCACCAGAGGTTAGGACAGAGTCAGGCAGGAGTCACTAGAGATGGGTGGCGAAGACTGGAGTATAAAAAGGTATCAAGACAGACTTTGAAAATCAGACCAAATGCTCACGATGCATAAGTAGAATCATTTAGACCTTCCATTCCACTTACAGTTCATATAACTGAAGTGGGATATTTTGTGTAACATCTCCATAACCTTTCATAACTTTTGTCACAAAGTTCCATGCCCACATCCTTCAGTGTCTATCAACAACATTATCCTTGTTGATAATCATGCAGGTGATATATACTATGCAACTGTAGTAATCATTGTAAGAGAATTGAAAAATACTTAGGATTAATTTTTAGGAACCGGTTTCGCTTTATTGAGTGTTGTTTCTAAAAAGAACAGATGTATCTTCTGAGTTAATTTGGAATAGATGAGAAAGTAAGAGAAAGATTTATTCAAACTTAGAACTTTACCTCATGTGAGTAGTAATCAGTGCGCATCAGAGACATGAATGCTTAGGTCTATGTAATCTCAGTGGGAGTCTCTGAAATTTATGTGATTTTAAGAAACTCTTTGCAAAACTCTACAGATAAAAGGAGAAACACTATAAAAATAATATTTGAGAAGGATCATTTGAATTTTATTTGCTTGTGTAAGATATTATAAACATAATAATAAACCATTAACATGTATCTACTTAACCTTACTCATTGAGCAACTGACCCTTTTGCTAATAAAAGAATAAACTCAAGAAAGCTTTAAGGATTTTTTTAATGCAAATGACAGAAGTGGTGCTTAGATAGCAAATTGAATCAAGAAGAGAACAAATCCCAAAGGAAGCTTATTTAATTGAAGATTAATAGCTACAGCACAATCGGTGTCAAGGACTGACCCTGGGTAACTTTAAATAGTCTGATCTTAGCACAATATAAATTAAATTAAATTTAAAGAATTTTCATGAGAGGAAGCTCTCCATTAGCCATCACTAGAAATCCCTGGAACCTAAAATACTATATTTTAACTGAAGTAAAAGACAGAGCATGATCCCCTGCCAATATATAATACTGTAAAATTATTCTTCCTTCTTTTCATTTAGAACAACTCTTTTTTCTCCAAACCAATAATTTGAACAGATTTCACAAAATACTTAAACTGCTGAGAACATACAATATATTCAGACTCAACTGTCAAGTATAGGTCACATAATTGAGGCTCTTTTTCCCTTTAGAAAAAAAATCTATAAGATGTCCAAATACCCTGTTTCTTAATGCTATTAGTATAAAGATCAATGGCCAAATGCAAAGCCAAGAGAGGACATTGACCTGGATTTGAATCATATATTTACTAATTACATTCAAATCATTGAATATTCCTAAGCATTGGGTATTTTTTCTTTATTAAGGTCTATTACTTGAATCATTCTGAAAAATAAATTAAATAAGTATTTAAAAATTCATGTGAAGTTTCCTGACAACCTTGGCATATGGATCTAGTGTGGATTACTACCCAGGCAAAAATTCATAAAAACTATTGATAAATAGTGACCTAAATTATTACATATCTGACTTGGAAAAAAAGCAGCAGTATGAAATTTTTGCCTCAAATTAAAGGAAAAAAAAAAAAAGGATCTCAAATAGAGAACTCAAGTTGACACTGGTGACTCTTGCCAGGCTCCAAAGATAGTAACCAAACTGAGGGTTTGGTTTTGTCTGGAATGTGGAGAAAAGTGATGCGGCTTTAAGCATACCAAGCTGGCAGCTGTAAATAAGACCACTCATGAAGCCAAGGTGCTTGAAATAGTATATAATCTTTGAAAATGTAGGAGTCAATCTGCAGAATGAGATTTCCTTTCTGCAGAAAATCTCAGAATGAAAATGCAGAAAGAGAAAATCTTTCTTCTCCTTATGTTATGTGTGGAAAAAATAAAAACATCTGTGAAAGTTTTTTATGTTCATTTATTTATGTTCATGTCCACATATAAGCAAAAGTATACAGTATTTGCATTTTTCTGACTTATTTCTCTTAGTATAATACCCTTTAGGTCCATTCATGTTGTCACAAATGGTAAGATTTCAATCTTTTTTTATGGCTCAGTGATATTTCATAGTATATACGGTATCATTTTTGTTTATCTGTTTGTCTATTAATGGACACTTAGTTTGCTTCCATGTCTTGGTTATTGTCGATAATGCAGCAACAAACATAGGAGTACACAAACTTTTTTGATTTAGTGTTTTAGAATAAATGTACCAAAGTGGAATTACTGGGTCATATGGTAGTTTCATTTTTAATTTTTTAAGAAATCACCATACTGTTTTCCTTAATAACTGCATCAATTTGCAATCCTATCTACAGTGCATGAGGGTTCCCTTATCTCCATATCCTTACCAACACTTGTCTGTCGATTTTTTGATGATGGACATTCTGAAAGGTGGAAGGTGATATCTCATTCTGGTTTTAATTTGCATTTATCTTATGATAAGTAACATTGAGCTTTATTTCATATGTCTCTTGGTCATCCTCTTTGAAGAAATGTCTATCAATTACTCTACTCATTTTTTTTACTTTATATTTATTGTTGGTACTATTATAGATGTCCCCACTGGCCCCCACTTTCTCACCTCCATTTAGCTCCCATCCCCTTTCTCTCTGGTCACCACCACACCATTGCCTATCATATGCATATATGTTATACACCTATGCTAATGCCTTCACCTTCTTTAGCCAGTCTTAATTGGATTGTTTGGTTTTTTGGTGTTAAATTGTATCAAATATATCAAAAATACATATATTTTTAATATTAAACTGTATTAGATATATCATTGGTGAATATCTTTTCCACTCAGTAGATTGTCTTTTTGTTGTTGATTTCTTTGCTGTGGAAAAAATTTTTAGTTTCATGTAGTCCCATTTGTTTATTTTTTGTTTGTTTCTCTTGTTTGGGAAGATATAGACAAACAAAAAAAAACATTGTTAAGAGCAATGTCAAAGCTTGTATTGCCCATGTTTTCTTCTAGGAGTTTTTTGGTTTCAGGTCTTATTTAAGCCTTTAATCCATTTTGAGTTTATTTTTGTGTATGGTATAAAAAATATGTGCATTTTTGCACATATTTGTACAGTTTTTCTACCACCACTTATTAAAGAGACTGTTTTTACCCCTTTATATCTTCTTGCTTCTTTTGTCATAGATTAACTGATCATATAATTGTGAGTTAATTTCTGGGCTGTTTATATTCTGTTCCATTAATGTATTTATCTGTTTTTATGCCAGCACCATGCTATTTTGGTTACGACAACCTTTATAGTATAGTTTGATATCTGGCAATATGATGTCTCCAACTTCGTTCTTCTTTCTTCAGATTGTTTTAGGTACTTGGGATCTTTATGCCTCCATATATATTTTTTGGATTATTTGTTCTGGTTATGTGAAAAATGTCATTGGTAGTTTGATAGGAATTGCACTGAATCTTTAGATTGCTTTGGGTAGTATGACAACTTTAACTATGATCCATGAGCATGGTATTATAGCCTTCCATTTATTTGTATCTTCTTCCATTTCTTTCTTCAAAATCTTACAGTTTTTCAAGTACAGGTGTCTTACTTTCATGGTTAAATTTACTCCTAGGTATTTTTTTATGCTTTTGTAAATGGGATTGTTTTCTTAATATCTCTCTTTTTTTTATCCTTGCTGGAGGACATGCTTGTTGATTTTAGAGAGAGGGACAAGGGGAGAGAAAGAGAAAGAGAAATATCTATGTGAGAAATATCAGTTGGTTGCCTCTCATACGCACCCCAACAGGGACTGAACACGCAAACTGATATGTGCCCTGACCAAGAATTAAACCCGTGATCTTTCAGTGTACGAGACGATGCTCCAGTCAGCTGAGCCACAATGGCCAGGGCTAAATTTTATGATAGTTTGTTATGGTTGTATAAAAATGCAACTAATTTCTGAATATTAATTTTATATTCTGCTACTTTACTGAATTCATTTATCAGTTCTAGTAGTTTTTTGGTGAAATCTTTAGGGTTATCTATATTTAGTATCATGCCATGTTTGATAAATGGCATGATAAAACAAACGACAGTTTTACTTCTACCTTTCCAACTTGGTTGCCTTTGGTTTCTCTATGTATGATTGGTATGGCTAGGACTTCCATGACTATATTGAAGCAAAGTGGTGAAAGTGGATATCCTTGTCTTCTTCCTCATCTTAAAGAAAAAGCTTTCAGGTTTTCACCATTGAGTATGACTTTAACTGTGAGTTTATCATATATGACTGTTATTATGTTGAGGTGTGTTCCCTCCGTTCTAACTTTGCTAAGAGTTTTTATAATAAATGAATGTTGGATTTGTCAAATGCTTTTTCTCCCTCATTGATATGATCATATAATTTTTTTCTTAATTTTCTTTATGAAGTGTATCATGTTAGTTGTTTTGCAGATATTACTCCAAACTTGCCTAGCAGGAATAAATCCTACTTGGTCATGGAATGTCATCTTTTAATGTACTGCTGAATTCAGTTTGCTAATATTTTGTTGAGCAATTTTGCATCTGTGTTGATCAGAAATATTGACCAATAATTTTTTTTGTAGTGTCTCTGTCTGAACTTGAAATCAAGGTAATGCTGGTCTCTTAAAATGAATTTGAAAGTCTTTCTCTACAATTTTTTAAAATAGTTTGAGAAAAATAGATTAATTCTTCTTTCAATATTTGGTAAAATTCACCTATGAAAGCATGTGGTCCAGGACTTGTTTGTGGGGAGTTTTTAAATTACTGATTTGATTTTGTGAGTAGTTACTATAGTGTTCAGTTTTTTCTTTTCTTCTTAATTCATCTTGGAAGATTATATATTCCTAGGAACTTATCCATTTCTTTTAGGTCATCTAATGTGTTGGCATAAAATTATCTTTTCTTATGATCCTTTGTATTTCTGTGATGTCAATTGTCACCTCTCTTTCATTTTTTATTTTATTTATTTGGGTTTCTCTCTCTCTCTCTTTCTCTCTCTCTCTCTCTTTCTCCCTCTCTCATCTGGTTAAAGATTTATTGGAGAAATATAAGACCTAAACAGATAAAACACCTAGAACTATAATAGCAAAAACCAAAAAGAATGCCAAGTAGATGCATAGAGCAATAAATATAAGTTTCCCTATAAATAAAAGGTTGAGTCAATTTAAACATATCTTTCATTTCCTAAGAGTAAAAGAACATTTGTTAATCAATTTTCTCTATTTAGCTCAGGAATACATTAAGCATGAGAGGAAAATGAAAGCATTTTAAGTGTAAGAGACAATTGTACTTACAAAGTGACATTAAACAGAATAAATAATGTCTCCACTAAAGAGTTAACAAGGTGTCAATAAGAACTGTGGGGGAAAGGTGTTTCTGGCCACGCTGGAGTAACAGGAACCAGATTTATACTTCTAAATGAAACAATTAAAAAATTAACAAAATTATGTAAAAATGGTTTTCAAGACACTGGACATCACAAAATAAAAAAGAAGACCCCTAAGAAATGTAGGAAAAGGATGAGCACTAGGAAAACCCAAGCTTACTGTACTAAGGAAGTTTTGAGTCTGGGACATAATAAGAACAAACCCAGGTTAGTCCCACAGATCTCTGCCTTAGTAACGTGAAGCTGAGAATCCTAGGAGATAAAAGCATCAAGAGTTTATATCACAAAATACTAGTGAGGAAGGAATTCCAAGAGAAAGAATTCTGGAGATCAGTAGGTGGTTCCCTTGAATATGCTGCTGAGTACTTACCAAGGAATACATGTGAGGAAACTAACTGAGGTCAGTGAAAAAACAACTGAAAAATGACAAGTAACAGTGGTAAATGCTTACCACTGGGAATAATATCTGTTCTTGTCAGTGATACTGGAAAACCCCATGATTCACAGAACATTAGGTAAAATACTTAGGAGGACCTGACTTCAGTTGTAAGATATAATTACCCACAGATTAAATAGTGCTCTGGACTTCCTAACAAATCTTAAAAGCAAGATGCAAAATTATCAATGTGTTTCTGCATAACTATGTTCCAAAAAAATTAAGAATATTTACAGAAATTTAAAAATATTCAGCAGTCAATGAAGAGGAAATATCATGCAATTAGAAATGACTCAAAATTGACAAAGATTTTGGAAATTATCAGAGAGAACATTAAGAAAATTATTACAACTTTAGCTCATATGCCAAGAACGTTAAGTAGCATCACAAAACATATTTGAATAGACCCAAATCTGTTCTGATTCTAGAAATCAAAACGTGTGACATGAAATACACTGGATGGAATTAATGCAGAGTTGACATTGCCAAAGAAAAGATCAGTCATCTTAAAGGCATAGCATGGCCACAAAACGAAATGCAGAGGAAGAAAAGACACATTGTACAATGACCACAGAATCAATGACCTATGGGACGACTTTATCAGCCTAACCAGGTGCACTAGAAACCCCCATAAAGAAAGAGACAAGAGGGCTGAAAAACGTACTTGAAGAAAAAAATTTCAAAATGTGATGAAAATAAATAGTAAACACTACAAAAATATGACTGATATCCTAAAACAAGAAATTTGAAGGAAAATACAGCAAGACACATTATGATCAAATTGTTCAAAACTGGAGATAAATATATAAAAAGCCGCCAGAGAAGGAAAAAACATCACATACAGAGGAGCAAAAGTAAAGAAGACAACAAATTTTTTTCATTGGGAAAAGTAACTGAGAAAGAGTAGAAAAATATCTTTAATGTGGTAAAAGAAAAAGTGCTATCGATCTTAAATTCTATAATAAAATGTTTTGGGAAATACACAGGAAAATAAAAACTTTTTCAATATATAAAGCTGAAAGTGTTCATTACCAGCGGATTCACACTATCAGAAACATTAAAGAAAGTCCTGCAAGAAGAAGGGAAATGATACCAGTTGGAAATATGGATCGCCACAAAAGAACGTAGAACAATGCAGTTGGCAGCTACAAGGGAAAACATATAAGCATTTACTTAAATTTTGTTATTAGATATTTGACATAGCCCTATATCTAATAAAGAAATTGAGTCCATAATGAATAACCTTTTGAAAAGGAAGATACCAGTCCAAGATATGTTCACCAGTGGATTCTACAAAATATGAGACAGCACTGCAAACTCTACCAACATAAAAAGTGAACTAAAGGATTATTCGAGCAACTGCAAACAAATTTGACAATTTATATGAAATGGAAAGACTCACTGAAAACATAAACAACCAAAGCTTACTGAAGAAAAAATAATCTGAATATCTCTATTAAATAAATCCAATGTATAGCTTAAAATCTTTCACAAAACAGATAGTGATGGGGGAACTCAAGAGTTAAAAAAACATTTTAGCTTTAGGTTATAGTCAATAAGCTTAGTAATTAATGCATGTAAAAAGCTATTGTTCCAGGAACTGGAGGTGTGACCCACGGTGACTCCAGGACACCCCTTAGCAATTCAACCTTTGTGTCCCCAGCAGGACTGCAAGCAATCGAGATGGTCTCTGTGATATTGGGCTCCAGGGAAAGATGTCCCCTTCCAGGACACAGACAAAGAATCATGTGAGGAAAATCATGCGAAAATCATGCGAGG
>PVJI01016607.1:0-37834 GCA_004026765.1 Micronycteris hirsuta | reverse complement strand
CAAAAGTAATGGTGACACTGAGATTCATTATTTTGGGTGGAGTGTGCCATGTATAACAGTACCTGAATTAAGAAACTCACTTTAATAAGAGCAATCAGTCGATGTATTCAGGTATTTCTTCCCAAGTGTTCAAAAAATCATTACAACTCCATGATTTCCATATTTTCAATACTTGCATTCACAATATTATAAAGAACATTCATTGGAGAATACATTCCGTGTTAAAATAATTTTACTTTTGATTCTCTATCTTTATTTTTCTTCTGTTTCTTTTCTACATTTAATTAAAATGAAAATATGTTAAAATTTTATTAAATATCATGTATAATATGGCCTTGTTTACTATATCTCTACATGTATTCAACTCTGTTGAAAAGTTAAATTTCAAATTGTCTAATTTCTTACTTTTTAACGAGGGTTTGCTATCTTGATTATTTTTGCATGACTTGTTTGAAAATATACTTTATTTATAAAATGAAATCTGTAGGTTTATGATTTCTAAAATAAAAAATTGGTAGAAATTCTAGAAATATAAAAGATTTTCTAAAAAAAATCTAGAAATTCTAAAGATTTAATAAGTTACCTTTTATCCAAATAATGTAATTATTGTGCCATGTACTCTCATGTCAAAAATAAAATTTTCTGATGACTTCCCTGAGAATAGCAATGTAAGTTTTTAGCATAGTATACTTTTCAAGGTTCTGGGAATCATAACTTATAGAATGTAGTATTATCTCTTACACAACATTTTTAGCATCATTACAATTATGCCCTCATTTTTCCAGATTACAGGACCTTATGGGTATAGAATGAATCCAAATAATGGTAGAAAAATACTTTAATAACTTCACTGCTTCTCAAACTGCATGGGCTCCACCTTGCTAAACATTTCCTAAATAATTTATAATGTCAATAAGAATTGTTCCTTTGTGCTCATAAACTCATTTTCTCAACTAGTTTAAAGCAATTCCCAATTTTATTCTTCTTCTGCCCTCTGCTGAGATGACTCATCCTAACCAACAATTCTGCACTGAAACCTCCAATGTTGCCACAATATGAAAAGTCACCCATCAGCTGCTGAAATGTTGCCATAAAACCACCAAAGCATGATGCCCTTCAATGCTTCAGTTGTAGGCTTATCTATGATCATAAAATGGATAATATTCCTTGTCCAATGTCCTCACACCCACAGCAGTTGTCACCTGATTTTACTGCATAGCTTAAAGCAAAATAGTTTGTTATATCCACACTGTTCAATGGAGATTTAATAAAATGATCCTTTTGGTATCGCTTGCATTGTCAGCCAGTTCTCTGAAGTCACAGGTGCAATCACTAGTGGGCTAGACTTCTGTTTGGAGTCCCCATACGATACTCAGCCATCCCGGGCTGGAAGCATTTGGTATATTATTATTAGAGAACATATGTGTGTTCGACTCTCTTCCTTTATAATGAGTTCTCTCTCAGGTACCCCTTAGGTCATACCATTGACAGAATCCAGTATTTTATGTAAATGTTAAAAAATTTAATTAATTACTATCTTAAGTTATCGGCTCAGAGTATCCATTTGCTTTCCTTTTTTCCCCACACTTCTTTCATTTTTAAGGCACCTTTATAATCTAGGTAAGACATTTATCTCATGATGTAAGTCCCCTAGGTGAAAATCTTAATTACCTTATTATATAGTCAATATATAAGTGATGTATTTAATGCGTCTAACACTCAATTACCTCATCTATAAATTTAATGTAAAAATAATGCTGGCTTCATTATTACAAGTATGAATATAGATTTCATAGCACTAGCAAATTTCTTAAGGCAATGACTGTTAGATAATAAACTCTCAATAAATATTAGGTAATACTACTAGTTACTTTATTTGATTAACCAATCTGGATACCATCCTCTGGCATATCTACTTCCCACCTTAACTCCACAGTAACTATTACCATTATCCTTGATTTTATTGTGCCTCTCAAGACAAAAGAGACTTAGACAATTATGCAAAATTAATTTCAAATCAAACCATCTGCAGCAGTTGGGTTTAAGTTTCCGATGCCCCCAGAAGAGTGGTGTTTGATACATGTTTTCAATATACAGCTGAATTAGTTAAATAAAGGAGTAGGAAATCTTCATTTCAGGTCCTTTGTCTGCCTTACTTGCATGTCTTCTGGCCATGGGGGCTCATAGGTTGGCAGTGTTTCCCCGAGTCTCCTTCCATCCTTCATTCTAGATGTATTTTTGCTTTCTTGAAAACTTTTAGCTTCTTAGCTGAATGTCCTTTTTCAGTGTGCTGTTCTTAAGCCAAAAAGAAAAGAAAAGAGGAGAAAGTTATTTATTTGTTTAGTAGAAAGAAAAAATATGCAGCAATACTAAGGTAAAATATTTTCTCTATTTATATATGAGGATTTCTTAATAGTAAAAGGATGAGAATGTAAGACAAAGCTTTTAATTTCTGGATCTTTGTATGTGTAGTATATATTTTCATTTACTTTTCTCTGTGATTCAATTTTCCCCACTCTATCCAGATGGCTTATTTACATCAGTACTAATACATGGCAACCTGTGCATTATTCCAGTTAATTTTTCACCCTTATAGACTTTAGGCAAAGACTAGAGAGCTTCCAACTCAGAGTATATTTACTTTCTTGAGTCTTGTGCCTTATCCCTGTTACCCAAAATATCACTCATCTGTACCCCAGAGAAACAGATTGTGCTGACATTTTATCCATCATTTCACTAAACTAAATATTTGCAGTTTAATATCAAAAAATTTGGTTTTGAAAATATAATTTATTATTTATATGTTGTGTCATTTACCCTTTATTTTTTAAATAGAAATTTCTTTCCCCTAACTTTTTGATTGATTTGAGAGCGAGGGAGTGTTGTTGCTCCCCTTATTTATGCATTCACTGGTTGATTCATGAAGGTGCCCTGACCAGAAATTGAACCTGCGACCTTGGCATGATGGAATGGTGCCCTGACCAACTGAGCTATTTGGCCAGGGCCCTCCAACTATTTTAAATAAAATTTTTATTTTTAAATACTTTTAAATTTACAGAGAAATTGCTAGAGTAGTATCCAGTTCCTGTACACCATGCATCCAGAATCCCTGAATTGTTTGCATCTTCCATACCATGGTATATTTAAAACATTAAGAAAACAATAGTGGCATATCATTCCTATTAACTAAATTCGAGATTTAATTCAGATTTCACCATATATCCAAACTTATCAAACGTGTACACATTAATTGTATGCCATTATTTGTCCATCAATTATATATCAATAAAATTGTTAAAATAATTGATTGATTAAGAATGTTTGGAGCCCTGGTTGCTGTGGCTCAGCTGGTTGAAGCACTATTCTGTAAATCTAAAGGTTGAGGTTCAGTTGCTGGTCAAAGCAGATGCCTAGGTTACAGGTTCGGTCCCCAGTCTAGATGCCTGAACGAGGCAACCAATTGATATTTCTCTTTCATATTGATGTTTCTCTCCCTTTCTCTATTCCTTCCACTCCCTCTCTGTAAAATCAATAAGTTGTCTTTAGGTGAAGAAAGGAAGGAAGGGAGGAAGGGAGGGAGGGAGGGAGGGAGGGAGGAAGGAAGGAAGGAAGGAAGGAAGGAAGGAAGGAAGGAAGGAAGGAAGGAAGGAATAAAAAAGAAAGAGAGCCCGGCTGGTGTAGCTCAGTGGATTGAGCGTGGGCTGGGAACCAAGCGGTCCCGGTTCGATTCCCAGTTGGGGCACATGCCTGGGTTGCGGGGCAGGTCCCCAGTGAGGGCCATGTGAGAGAGGCAACCATACATTGCTCTTTCTCTCTCCCTTCTCCTCTCTCTGAAAATAAATAAATAAAATATTTTAAAAAAAGAAAGAGAGATAAGAACCAATTTTGGAATATTTCTATTAACTAAATTTCAGGCTTAATTCAAATTTCATCACTTTTCCACTAATATCCCCCTTTTTTCTCTCTTCCAGGGTCCAATTCAAGATGTCATCTTGTACTTAGCCAGACTTTTTAAGGAACATATTTTTCATCATTTAACTTCCTTAATATCTTATAGAGTAAACTTTATAAAAATAAAACACAACAATCTGATATATTAGCTAACTTCATGTCAGATGTAAAGCAGATGTGTCACTATCAATAAAGTAAATAATATGTGGGACAATACTGCATTATTAAAACCAAATGTTTAGTAACTCAGTTTCCTAAACTACTTTTTAAAATATTGCTTACATTTTGTAATGACTACAAGCATTATAAGATCTGGATTCCAAAAACACATAAAATAATATTCTTGAGGAAATAATATCCTGAGCATGGTATCTATGCTAGGTTAATGGAAAGTGTCAGGACACATGTATTATAAAATAGAAGAAAACCTGCTGTCGAATTGTCAGTATCACATAAATAGCCAGATAATTTTGAAAACCTCTGAGATAATAGTTATTTTCCAGCAACAATAGCATTTAATTGTATTATATCTTAATATTCAATTGCACAGACCTCATTGAAAGTGGTGTATTTACATTCACATACCTTACTTTCATCATGATGCTGTTTGTGTTAATTCCTCTTTGTTGTTTACTGATAAGCTTCACTTGTAAGAGAAGGTCAAACAGTCCTCCTCTAGGGTATTTCAATCCCTGGCAACAATTTTTACTTGCTGATCATAAATGTACTTTAGATTTCTGCATTGTTATTTTATGTAATCATGTCAAGGACAAACAGTCTGAAGCATGTCTAATGACATTGAGTTCCATTTTCTCTCCACTACAGTTCAGCACCCCATTAAATTTGAAGATAACTAAACAAATCTTCAACTTGGTTGGGGGTATTAGATTTTCTTCAAAAGGTTTTGTTTTTGTTTTCTAATTTCCCTCATTCTTTTTAGTTTGGAGAATGCCTGTACCTAGAATAACATGAAGTATAAGAGAATAAAGAGTCTGATGGAAAAAAATATTACTACATTTTCTATGCTATCCTTATTCTTAATTCTGTGGAAGCAATAAACAAGAATAATGATTCTGCATGTAAATAATGCATGAATTAAATGAAAAAAAAGTGGATATAATTTAGAAGGGGTAACCTCTGTGCTATTTCTTATTTGAAGCATTTCCTTACAGTATAAACCAGTTTCTAAAAGTCACTTAGAAGAGGCACAAGAATAAAGTTGAAAGAGCTACCTGTCCACTTTACTAACTATGTGTTCACTGCTGTGCTTCCTTGTAACAAATAAGTAGAGGATAATATTTCCAATAGTTAAATCTGTGCATTCTCAAGCTAATCATTGCATCCAAATATCATTTTCTTAAAGGTATTTTTTGAACAAATAAGGTAATGAATGCTACAATGTGGAATCTGGAAGAATATTCGAATTGCTCATATATATTTTATTGTATTTTAAAGTGTTTTTTAAATATGTGGTTGATAGTGCTCATTTTCTCTCATTTTTTTGCAAATACTTCCTTCTTAACATGATCTTATAATTTTATTTATTATACTTATTTTGCCATGTATATTAAAAATATTGTAACATAGTGAAACATTTTAGAGTCTTTTTTTTAAATTTACATTTCATTCCAGGGAAACTTTCTCCACACCCATCACAGCTGGTTATGCATGTTCATGTATTACTGTTTTATAGAGAATCTGAAGTCAGACGTTGGAGTCACATTTCCTGGGACTGAGTATCTGCTCCATTGCTCACTGGCTGTGTGCTCTCATTCAAGTGAATTAACCTGCCTGCTCCTTTATTGTTCTCATCTGAAAAAGGAGGGTGGTAACAACTTCATAAACTGTTATTAATAATAAGTCAGAAAATATAGAGAGTAAATTTTGAAGAATGATTTGCGCATATGGGTGGCCCAATATACCAAATATTCTTTTTTATATTTTATTTAAAGTTTATTTGTGCAGTTTGAGAGTTCTAAAGTAAGGTATATATTTTAGTAGACTTTCAATTCCCTTAGAACATTAGTTTAAATTATTCATCCTTTTACCAAACACTTAAAAGGTATATTTTATCAAATCTAAAACCCCATCTATAAATGGGTCTATTTCTGCATTCTTGATTTTATTCTATTGGTCTGTTTTTTTAATGTGTGCTTCATGTACAGTTTTAATTACTTTAACCATAATGAACCTTAATACCTAATTATGCAAGTCATTCATCATTCCCAAATGCCCTTCTTTCTCTTTCGCCCTTTTTTCCCTTACCAAAATTATATTAGTTTCTTAACTATTTTCCTCAAAATAAAAATTAGAAATAATTTTAAAAACATTGGAATTCCAATGGTAAGTGATGGAGTTTATAAACCAGTTTAGATAGAAATGTCAACATTACAATATTGACTCATTCAAAACAAATTTGCACTGCATTTTCTTGATCCATGTCTTCTTTTGTATATTCTGGTAAAAAATGTTGTAGCTTTCTAATATATATTCTGGTGCATTAAAAAATAAATCTATACTTTTAGTTGCTATTTTAATGGGCTATATTAAGATATAAAGTGATTTACTTCAGTAAACTGATTCTTTAAATAAAAGTAAACTTAAAGCCTCCATTTGCCATCATTCAAATTCACGCCACCTTCATAGATAAAGACTATGCTCATTGTAATTAATGTATACACGCCCCCAACTCACCCGTACATTTACGTAATTTTCATTATGCATGGTAATATAATGCAATTATTATTGTGCAGCTTCCTTTTTAACTAAGCTAACTCAGTTTTTGTCTTCTGCATGATATGGGAAAACAGTCTTTATTTAACTAATTATTAATGAATCTTGTTCTGGGAAAATATGCCAAATTTTCTTTTGGCAACTATCACTACTCAAATTGCTGTTGATGTACTTTATATGTAGTTATGTACACCTTGATCTAGACCTGGTATAGGACTTAAATTTGTGGCCAGAATGTCGCACAACCTGGCCACAAATACTCGGAACCCTTGGTGTTCAGTGAAATCTATATTGAGATTACAGAAAAAGCCATTTGTCTTTTCTGACTTGTACTTCAATCTGAGAAGCTGTAGGTAAGAACTGTTACAATCAATTATTTGATATTTGATAACACATACCATGTAGAAGAGAGGACTAGAAATGGGTAAAGATAAAAGTTGAATAAATTTTTAGGATGTAGTCATATGAGGGGAAAATATCCTATTTCTTTACAATGGCTTTAACCAAAGTTTATGAAAATGTATAAGAGGACACTGGTGTAAGCATAAATAAAGTGTTAATTTTCTTATGCATTAGGAGGTATATTTACTTCAGGAAAGTAAGGGAGAGAAGCAGCATGCTGCTATTCCTAATATAAGCACATACCTAAACATTACTCTGTAAGGATTAATGATCTAATGGAAGAAAAGTAGAAACGATTGAATTAGGAACATCTATGTCTTAGCAGATTGTGTTTTATCTGTATCTTCTTGTGCTTAATTCTTGTCGACAAGTCTTATAATTCCGCACATTTGATAAGTGGGAATTACTTCTAGATCCTAAGTCTAAAATAAATGCAATACTTTTTCTCAAATTCCAAAGGTTTATTGAAATAATCAGATAAATTTAAGCTTAAAATATTGTCAAAGCTAAAACATAAAATTCTAGATTGCTAACTCGTAGCCTAGCAAGATAAAAATAAAATTTGAGTTTATGACTTAAAATTTAACTCCTAGAACACTACTATTATTGTGGTTATCGTTGTTACTGTTAAACATAATTCAGATGATGACTTTGTAACTAATGTTATTGAAATGCATGTCAAAGTAGTGAAAGTCCACAAAAAAGGAATACATGCACTACTGAAAACTTTTTTTATTGTTGTTTCTGCTGTTTTCTTAGTCAAGGTAAACTATATATATATATATAAATATATATATGTATATATAGTGCATATATATGTGTGCGTGTGTGTACACACACTAAAATGAAAATAGGAAGACAATACCAAAGCAAAAATTGCACTGGACAAATTTAAACAGGAAACAAAAACTTTTTTCAAGGTTATTGCTTTGGAATTAAGGACTGGAAAGTGTTTAAGAGCTGAAGCAGGGGTTCACAGGCCATCTTTGTTTGCTAATTGACTTTCCCTCTGCCCACACCCAAATAGTAAACTTTCTAAAAAGAGGTAATTTTTAAATCCTCAATGGAGGGTATGTTCTATTGATTTTAGAGGAAGTTGAGAGAGAGAGAAACATTGATAGGTTGCCTCCTATATGTGCCCTGACCCGAAATCAAACCCACAACATACCTATGTGCCCTGACCAGGAATGGAACCTGCAACCCTCGGGTGTACCGGGTGTACGTGACAACACTCCAACAAAATGAGCCACCTGGCCAGAGAAACAGGAGGTCGTTTTAGAACTCAGAGCAAGGCACCTGCCAAAGTTAGGCTTCTGCCCTTTCACAAAACTCAGAGTTGAGGGCGATGTCATCCTTGATTACATTTCAAAAGGATGGTCTTCGATGAAGATATTCCTGGACTGAACACTGGCAAGAACACTTTAAAGATTTACACGCTAGAGGTACTGAGGAAGAATTTATAATAATAACTTTTTTAAAGTAAATACGTTAAAAAATACAGGAGCTCAGCAACCAAGAGTCAAGACTGGCCCTGGCCAATGTGGCTCCGTTGGTTGGAGCATTGTCCAGTAAACCAAAAGGTGGAGAGTTCAATCCCTGGTAAAAGTAGCTCTGGGAGGCAATCAATCAATGTCTCTCTCTCTCTCTCTCTCTCTCCGTCTATGTCTGTCTCTTTTGCCCTCCCTCCCTCCCTTCCTCTCTAAAAGTAATGAAAATATGAATTCGGGTGAAGATTTTTTTTAAAAAATTTAAAAAGAAGCCTGTCTTCTAAAGTTCAGTTAAGCTGATGGAGCAGTTAGGCCTTCATGGTCGGCTGGAAACATCCAGCTGCTTTCACAAGCATCTCCGACAAAGGTCTTAGTACAATTTGTTTTACTCTGGAAAAAATTGCTTCTAACTATTTTTCTAAATATACCACAATTTACAGAGATTTGCAGGAGAGCATGATTATCTTCATTATTAGAGAAAGTCTTATAAATGTATCAGCAAGTATACTAGGAAATTTGTTATTACTGTTAAGAGCTCAGACTGATCCTGTTTTGAATTTAAACTCTGTCATTGACAATATGCAGGCTTGGAAAAATTATAGCACATATCTGGACTTTTTAAATAAACTTGCTTGATTTTTAGTATTTGAGCCAAGATAAAGTTAAATAATATTTGAGTAATATATTGCCTAGCATACAATACATTTTAACACTCAACAATACATTTTTTTTAAAGATTTTATTTATTTTTAGAAAGAGGGGAAGGGAGGGAGATAGGGAGGGAGAGAAACAGCAATGTATGGTTGCCTCTCACATGGCCCTCACTGGGGACCGGGCCTGCAACCCAGGCATGTGCCCTGACTGGGAATTGAACTGGGACCCTCTGGTTCCCAGCCTGCGCTCAATCAACTGAGCTACACCAACCAGGCTCAACAATACATTTTTATTTTGAAGATCACTAATGATTTTTCAAATAAAAATTGGTGATGATAAGAGTGGATTATCTTTATTTTTTTAATTTCTTTTTTGTTTTTATTTATTTATTTATTTATATTATTTTTGTTTAATTACAGTTATTTGCATCATCTCCCCTCCCCCCTCCCTTCCCCTCCTGTCCCACCTCTCCCCCCCAGCCTCCCTCCTCCCCCTTAGTTCTGATTATCTTTAATGTCTATGAAAAAATAAAAATACTCCGGAAACTTTAAATTATTTTTTCCAAAATCACAAAAAACAAAAGTAACTTCTCTATATGCACTATTAAAATAAATGCACTTTCAATTTTTTTCAACGAAAAGTCGAAGTAGTGCACTCTGAATTGTGAAAGTCACCACAGATTGGTTGGCTTCCTCAAACAGGTTTTCACCAATGCATGTTTTCTTAGAACATAAAAGTCCATATGTTCTGGTGCTATCTGGATAAATAAGAGTTTCTTCTCATAATAAACTCATAGTCTGTTAAAGTGATTATTAACCATAGGAGCATATTTAGATGAGCTGAAAAGTAATTCCCACATCAGGATGATCAAATCAGAATTTTATAAGAAAACGCATGGCATCAGCATTTTGGTGTTGTTACAAAAGTTCCTGAGAAGATTTTATTTATTGAGGCCAACGCAAAGAACTATTGATGTAGTGGGTGAGTTAAGAGAATACGGTAAGAAAAAAGAAGAAAAAGAAGGATAGAAAGAAGGAAGGAAGGTGGGGGGAAGGAAGGGAGGAAGAAAGGAAGGGAGGGAAGAAGAATGGAGGGAAGAAGGGAGGGAAGAAGGGAGGGGAGAAGGGGAAAGAGAAAAGAAGGAAATTTTGGATTTTACAATAAAAAATACCACCATTTTACATACCAGGACTGCTAAAGTACATATGTACAAAACCAGGATTTTTCTCAACAGAATGTGCCAAAAATTTTAAAAAATGAAATAATTAATATTTAATATGTTTACAAATTCATTTGCAATTTTAAGGAATTATACTTTAGAAAAGTCTATTTCAGATTTCTACATACAATTTATTTTGAAAATTAAGACAGGAAGTAAGTATATCCTCCTCTGATTATTTGATAAAAAGCCAAAAAGACATATAGTGATTTCTTTGCAAATTTGAGACTTTAGCAAATTGAGTTGCCTCTTCATGTATCATTTAGGAACTCTTAACATTCTTTCATTTAATTTTTTATCTAATATGCCCCTAGTTCTATAGACATACCCCTAGTTCTAGGAATCCTAGGACACAACACATTTTAACTACTGATGAAAATATCTTAAATCATAATTAAAAGAATGTCTGGTATAAAGGAAAAAGGCATGTAAATACCTATTGATCATTTTAAATGGTTTTGTCAATGATGAGACGTCACTGTCATCATAAGTTGTCAGCATTTTCAAAATTAATCTCTCATTCCACTTGTACTCCAAATATTCTAGGGAAATTCATACCCTAAATAATTTTATTTAATTTGCTAAAAAATGTAATTAAGTAATTACTTGATTCCTTATTCCCAAAACATCTGATTACTGATTATTTCAGAACTGAAACTTATAGAAGTAGGCAACATATTTTATATAGTTTTATTCTAATTTAATTCTAGTTATTTTATCAATATATTTAAAAGATAACATTTTTGAAATGATATCTTTGATTTTATTGATGTTACTTTGCCCTGTCGGAGGGTATTATACTCTAAGTTCTTTGTGTCTCTCTGAACAATATAACCAAATGAAGTCAGCGAAGTGTGCACAATCATATTATCTAATGCTGTTTGTTATGCGTTAGCACATGCTTCCTGGGAGCTAAAGAAAAATGAGTCCTCATCATAGGAGTAATAAACATGGGCAATTATGCATAATTATAGAGATTAAGTTTCAATTAAAGCTCAATTTCAATAATATCCCTATCCACAAATCTTTTCAAGTTCTCAGTGACATGACATAAGATCAGGGTAACTCAAGACAATAATCTCTATTAATGTTAAAGATGAAATGAGTTTGATTAGGGAGTTCTGCATGTATCCCAGTATTCCAGCAGCTCGACGTGGCCAAGAGTATATCTCCACTTGCCTTAGTATTTGCCCAATTATCTCCAGTTAGCTTTCAGAGCAGGAAAGTTCTTATACCCCAAAACTGTATTTACCACTTGAACATAAGCAAAAGAATCCTTGTCCAACTGGTTTTACCTACAAAAGGATGATTTAACTGTAAGTTAAAATGTTGCCTAACAAGCTTTAGGATATTTTCTTCCTTATGCTTTATATTATCCTTTTATAAAAGCATTGAAACTTTGTATTATATAGTGTTAATAAAAAGGAACATGATAACACAAAATAGCAAAAGAAAATGTAAGGTACCAAGAGAGTACTAGACAAATTATAAAATATGTAACCACTATTTTATGCACCTGAAACTAATGTAACATTGAATTTCAACTATAATTGAAAAACTAAAAAAAAATGTTTTCTATAATATGCATTCCTTTGAGAATTGCGCTTTTACTCTCATTTCATTTAGAATGTCATTGTCATTTTTATTTAGAAATCTTAATAAAATACATTTCGGTATGCATTCAAAAAAGAAAATATAAAGCACACTTCATTAAGAAGAAAGGGCAATAAAATCATTGTTTTCTTTACTTAAAAAAAAATCCATGAAGCTAAATATGACTTGTTATTTTCATGGTAAATTTATTGTTGAAAATATTAAGTTACACAATTAAATAGAGTACACATTCTAATCTAAATTATTTTATAAGTATTGGCTATGTATTCTACTGTACTTATTTATATAAACACTGTTTTGGTCTTTGCGAATATTGTTTTTTTAATAAATCAACTTTTGAATTCCTACTATTTATCAGGCACAGTGCTAAATTACCTTTCATACTTCCCTTTTAAATAATAGCTAGTATTATCACCTTGCACAGGGGAAGCTGTGGCTTAATGCAGTTTAACTTGACTGCTATAGCTGTCGAGTGGTATATTTGGGGTTTGAAAGCATGTAATGATCTTGTATACTTAACAAATTGATCTATTCAGAGTAAGCAACCGTATTGATTTAAATAAAAATATCTACTAACTTGTTATCACTGTATTCTTTAAGGAGAGAGCAGACTAGAAAGGGGTATTTTATGTCGTTCATAGGCGGGCCCCAACTTCATGCCATATTTAGGGCTCGTACAAAGGGTGAACAACTGGCTGTAGTGAATTGTCTACCTGGCCTTCAGTGACCAAATACAACTTAGTTCCTTTAGTCTTGCACTCATACAACCAAAGATCTTTCCAGGTCTGCTTTTACATCTTTTACTCTACTTCCTTTCTTTTTTTTTTACACTGTTTACTACCTTTTGCTCATCAAATTTGCATGCACATAGTGATACAACATGTAACCAGTACAAATACAGTTGAAAGCATAAAACACAAAAGAAAGTGAAAATGCATAAATAAAACATGAAAAAAATCACAATTCTATTTTCATCTACCTATTTTCAGAAAAGTGTCTTTTCCCATAGTCTCACATTCCTTTAATAAAAAAATGTAAGGTACAGTGTTGCATTTATTCAAACAATTATCCTTTCAACCTCAATAGAAGCACACTGAAAAATAAGAATGGGGGCATGATATCTTCTACCTTACTGATAATTTTTTAATTTTTTTATTTATTGATTTTAGAGAAAGAGAGATCGATGTTCTTCCGCTGATTTACACACTCATCGGTTGATTCTTGCACGTGCCCTTGACCAGGGTTGAACCTGCTCCCTTGGCCTACTCGGGCAACACTTTAACCGACTGAGCTACCTGGCAAGAACCACTGATAAATTTTTTAAATTGTATTTTTTAATTATAATTTGCATTCAATATTATTTTGTATTAGTTTCAGGTGTATATCATAGGGCTTAGATAATTACATACTTTACAAAACGCCCCCTCCAAATTTTCATGTACGCATCTGGCATCATACGTAATTATGATAATACTATATTTCCTATGCTGTACTTTATCCCTGTGACTGTTTTCTAACTGCCAATGTGTACTTCTTTGATTCCTCCACCCCTTTCATCCACTTTCCCTACCCACATCCCCTCTGACAGCAATCGGTCTATATCGATGAGTGTTTGAATTTTGTTTATCTATTTTGTTCTTTGGATTTCACGTATAAGTAAAATTATATAGTACAAATTTTTCAAACTGTGAAAACACATAGGTATATACCACTGGCTATATACATATCACTAAGAAGACAGTAAAAATTAAATGTTTACAGAGTAAAAAAGTAATTAATAAACAAATATTATAATATGGAACCTGAGAAACATTTCCCAAACAACATAAAGCCAGTTATTCTCCAATGGTAGGCATGGCCTATCTATTTTCAAGCAACATTCTGGGATAAATACATTGTCTAGGACATACTAGGATACTAGATAAGATCAATTATCTAGTGACAACTGAGGTTAACAGATAAGTGAAAAATATTGGACTTGTGCTATCAGTCCTTGTGCTCCAGTGCATTTTCTAATTCCTGCTGAAAATAAAGGAGAGTGCTATGTACTGAATGTTTGCATCTCGACACCGCCGATTATGGTGTTGGAGCCCAAACCTCCAGTATGATGGCATTGAGGAGGGGTGTTGAGGAAATAAACAGGGTAGAATTGGCTCATGAAAGGTTTAGTGGCCTTTTAAAAAGAGGAAGAGACTGGTTCACTGTTTTGCACATGGCTTTCCAATTTTCCCAGCACAATTTATTGAAGAGGTTTTCCTTCCAGTATAAAGATTCCTCAAAAAATTAAAAATAGAGTTACCATATGGCCCAGCAACCCTTCTTCTGGGTATCGACCCGAAAAAGTTGCAGACATTTACTCACCAAGGTATATGCAGCATTATTCATAGTGGCCAAGGCAGAGAGACAACTGAAGTGACTTATTTTCCTCCACTTTCTATTCTTTCTCTATGAAATAATTATTTTTAAGATATTGAACCTCCTGAAGTGCTTTTGTAAACTTAAAGCTGAAGTAACAGACAGTAACAAAAATGTTGATTTAATTATAATAATGTAATATTTTTCATAATATGTTTCACAAAATGTGTTGACTCCAAGTAGTTAACAAGAATTAACATGAAACAAATGGTTCAGAGTTCACATTACTTTGGCAAATACAATGCTGAACAAAATAGTCAAATTTCTTTATTGTAGGTATTATCTGAATATTCAAAATTCCATGCATTTTGTAGTTTTCAAAAATGAAACATGCTGTAGATCATATACCTATGCATTTTTTTTGTATTAGAGAGCATCTTACAAAACTCTCTCTTAACAGTAAAATGTGAGTGTAATGCGATCACTTTGACTTTGTTATATGTCTGCAGAAAGCTTTCATTGTAAAATAGCATCAATTTAAAATTAGCTAAATACACAAAAATGATCATATTTTTAAATAAGCATAATTATCCAACTCAATTTTAAAAAGATCATTCTTCTCCGATAAAGAGAAAAAAAAAGAAAAGAAGAAAGGACAACCTTGACTAAAATCCCACGTGGAGAGATGAGTTAACAACTACTTAATTTAGTAAACATTTACAGAGAGCCAATGCGCTAGGGTCGCAGAATATAGAGAGCAAATTGTACACAAGCAAGGGAATTCCTAGTATGATATCAAGCAAATCCCTAGTGACCATTATAGCTGACAAGTGACCTCTGAGTGACCACACATTGTTCTGAGCTCACAGAAGCAGGCACTAATTTAGGAATGTCAAATGACTGTGGTTAATTTTAATATAGACTTTTTGGTGGAGGTGATATCTAAATTCTGAAATGTGATTTGGCCTTCGTGAGTAAAAAAAGCAGGAGATAAAAATGGAGTGCTTAAATCTTTGACTCAGTGAGAACACATTAAGGCACGGGTGTCAAACTCATTTTCACCGGGGGCCACATCAGCCTCATGGTTGCCTTCAAAGGGCCAAAATAATTTTAGGACTGTATAAATGTAATTACTCCTTAACTGTTAAGGAGTTGAAATTAAATTCAGCCTTTTGAAGGCAACTGGGAGGCTGATGTGGCCTGTGGTAAAAATGAGTTTGACACCCCTGCTTTAAGGCATTAACTTTGGTCTAAAGACAGCTAAATTTTATTATTCTTTTTCCCAGTCCACCTCTGTAACAAATAATCCCATCATAAAGGAGAAAGATGTTTGTTTGTTTGTTTCGCTTTGATTGCTATTTTCCCCTAGATAAGCAGCAGTACTTCACACCCTGAAGTAGAACTGAACTGGTTTAAAGGGAAACTTACGGCAATTTATGGTGCTATTAAGGTTATTTAGGACCAGTTTAGCTAATTACTTTGATTTTGTTTTTGTTGCAATATATTCATTAACAGAGGTTAAAAATTAATTGCTGTAGCTCGCCATAGATCAACAAAAGAATTAGTGCTGTTTTGTTTTAAAAACAGAAAAATTAATCAGGAGTCCAAAATAAAGGTCTCATTAACTATCTGGAGAAAGATACTGTACAAATGGTAACAATTTACAACGTTCCCTACTCTGTTCATTTATGGGAGCCTCAGGATGTACCTATTCAACACTGGATCATCCACAAAAGGTGCGATTCTACAGTAAGCTCAGACAGTTTTTCCCATCAAATATGTACCAGTCACAGCCTCTCTTCCTGGGCACTTTATATTTCAGCAGATGCTCTGTCAATGTATAGTGAATAATCATATTTCCATTTTAGTTCTCTTTCCTTGTTCTTTCACTAAAGATCAAGGACAATTGCTTTGGAAGCAGGAATCGATTTCATCATGAACCTTTATTCAACACTCTTATCTTTAAGATTTTCTCATCCTTGACTTGTTGTTGTTTAAAAATCCTCCTTGATAGTCACTGTCATTGATTCCACAGAGAAACTTTATTTGTAATAATATATGAAACATAATAGTTTTATACAAATTCAGATAAAGAAATTTCACAATGTGTATTGTAATATTTCCAGAGGGAGGGAACAATTTTGAGGCATGTTATTGATTTATTTAGGCCATTAGAGCAGTGAAATAAACACTGAAGATTAATTTATTATATAGTATGGAATATATAGATTAGAAAAATGCTTCATATTGCAGCATCAAGAAAATAGATTCAAGACATTTAATACAGCTTTATTTTTTATTTATTTTTTAAGACTTGATTTATTTATTTTTAGACAGAGGAGAAGGAAGGGAGAGAGAGAGAGAGATATCAATGTGTGGTTGCATCTCATGTGGCCCCCGCTGAGGATCTGTCCCACAACCCAGGCATGTGCCCTGCCTGGGAATCGAACTGGCGACCCTTTGGTCCGCAGCCCGCTCTCAATCCACTGAGCTACATCAGCCAGGGCTTAATACATCTTTAATATATTTTTGGCTATTGAAATTCAACAGCATTTTATTAAGTAAGTGAATTACATTTATAAAGTAAGAAGAGCAAATTAAGTCTTCATTAGATGAAGACTACCTGTTCAAGAAATTGCATTTCTCAAGGCATGACGCAGAGGAGAGAGAAAAGATTTGTTTGTTGTAGACTTTCATTACTAGTATTAGAGTAATGTAGAAAAATACATTCAATAAACTCAAATTCATTTATGTATCTTTTATTTAATCTTAAATATTCCAAAGGCAGTCATGTGTTTTAGACCAGAGAAAATCTAGCAAATGTTCCACATAATAACCCTTGGATGTTTTGCTTTTTCATATTACTATTTACTGCTCATCTTGAGCTTATTTGAAGCCAGAAGGGCAGAGCAGCATGATCTCCCAAGCCTGCAATACTGCTTCTCACTCTGACAAAGCAATATAAAATGTGAGCCCAAAACGTGGTAGCATGAACCACATCTTCTGAGTTTCACAGCAGGAAATAAAGTTATTTCAGAATCCAGGACACCAAATGCATGTTTATTGTAACATAATTTTGCCAGACAAAATACTGAACTATTATTTTCTCATAATATTGTGGTTTAAAATAGTTGTTTCAATACTTTTGTAGAGTATGCTGTAAAAAGTATATATCAGTATGAATAGACCCATTTTTATATACATATTTGTTGACAATATCTATTATTTGAATGTAGGTCAGTCTGGTGCAAATTGTAAAAGAAGTAAAAATAGGTTTGCAATGGTTTACCTTTAATGGTTCTATTGTTTATTTTTATCCACATCTTTTCTGTCCTTTAGTATCCAGTGCTATTGTAGATCTAATCCAGTCTATCTGGCATTTACTAAAACTTACTATATCTACTTATATAAATGTTAATTAAAAATATTACTTTTGGTACAATTTTAATAAAATGAATAAGATATTTGACATTGAGTAGTTTTCTGTTATCCACAATATTACACTGTGAAGGTCATTACTTACAATGTATGTCCTAATTTGTAAAACTCAATGTAGGATTATTAAAGTTTGAGGATTCTATTATTTTGAATGGTAGATATAATGATTATGGCTATATTTTAAGTCAAATAATTACCTCTCTAAATCTCTGCTTCTTTGACATTCTGAAAAGAAGCTGGGAGAATAATAGCTTGCTGCTCAAATATTAGGCTGGATTTCAGTGTCTTTCCCGAAAAGGATGTCCTGGCATTTTTATATTGTGAGAAGGCTTTGGGGTATCCTGGAGTTTGCAATGTTTGTGAACCTTGAGAACTCTATGACGAGCACTGCACTGAGCCAAGATTGGGACTCATTAGAACAATGAAATAAAATCAAAACAGAGGGGAAAATGCACATAAAAATGCTACATATTTCTTCCAATCCATGCTTCTTTACCTGGATGGGAACATAGAGGACCTAAATTTCAAGGTTATTTGTTTTTAAGAGGGTTATTTTCACATCACTTACAGATGAATATATAATGTTAAATATTATATCCTACAATAAGTCTCATGTTCACTTTCAAAACAAAAATAATCAAGATGTTTTAAATTAGAAAAGTTTTACAGTCAGACGGAATGTTAAGAATATTTTAATGTTAAAATAATTTTAGTGTCAATAACTTTGGATTATTGATAACATTATTTGTTGCACTTACACTATGATGATGTGCAAGACCTATTATTTCCCTCAGCTATTAAGAATTACTTCAGTTAATTAATTAGTTTATAACATCATGTTTTTTGTGTTAAACGTAAAAACTTTTTTCTCTTTAATGGTATGGAAAAAAAGTGTCAAATATACACAAAAGAAATAAATCTACTTGTGATGATGTTAGGTAAATTACCAGGTAGTACAGTTCCAGAGGTTTCAAGCGTGGCTTATCATTTCTATAGAGTGAGTACGGATGGTATTTAGTGAAGAGGAAGGCAGTTCAACGAAAAGGAAGGCACATTTTGAAATAGCGTGATAGGCCCCAAGTAATACACATGATTACTTCTTTGAAATTGAATCGAAGTTCATCATTCAAATAGCTCTCAACCATTTAACTCTATTTAGAAGAATGTGTATGTTGTGTGTTAAATCTGAATACATTGGAATTGTCCCTTAGGTGAGCCAGACTCTAGCTCACTAGGCATTGGAGTTGATCCAGGTAGCTACTGCAAGGCCCCGAGTAAATACACGTTGAAAAGTCATCCACTGCAACAGCAAGGTTAAATTAAACTTGACATTCTTACCAAAGAGATTCATTTTTTGTATGCTGTGGGGAAATCTGATTTGTTACCACAGTTCTCTTCCCTTGGTATAAACAACAAAGCACAGCTGGTGTAAAATAAAATCTGTTCCCGCCACCTTAATCTATTACTCATAATTAATACTTATAAAAATACAAATATTTACAAATCACCATAATTTAGTGAAATTTGTGAGATCATTGGCAACATAATTTGAAATCACATTATTATGCAGCTATTAGCCATTTTAAAAAAGCATTAACTTGTGTTATGCTATTTGTGTTTCCCTAGACCATACCCATCTTATGTAATAATGATGTCAAAATAGACACTAAAATATTTATCTAAATTTACCGCTAGAGGCTATGCTTGCATTTTAGCTTCATCAAATCATTTCTGAATAATGTTTGTAAACCTCTAAGGAGACTTTTTTCCCCTGAATTCATATGGCAGTCCTTTTTGATGCTTGTGGTAAATGCTGATTTCTTCATCTAGTATGCTGGGGTGCCGAATACTGCAGATGTCACCAACAATCAGCCAGGTATGGCTGGTGATTCAGTTCCACGAGTCTGCTTGAGCCACTGAGACAAAGACTTTCTTCAAGATAAGATGCTTTTTCCCTCAACTAGTTGTTAGTGTAAATAAGCTGCAATGCTACACATTCTTTTTCTTAATTTATATTATATTGATAAAGAAAAGAAAGTGCTTTTCTTCTCTACCAAAGGGATTATCCATTATTTCATACCTACTACCTATGAGCACACACTGTATTTGCCTGCATTTGCAATGTATATGTGTGTGTATCCTATCTTAAGGTAATCTATCTATATTATTATGTACATCTATCTATAAACCCAACTTGTTTCCAGACTTAGATTTAATCATTTATTTTATAAAAATACATAACAAGATTGAAGTTATACACCCTTATCTATAAATATTTAAATTTCCCATATAAAAGAGAAAAAAATCACAAAAGAGACAGAAAAATATGTATATATTATAATAAACAAGTTTGTTATGCAAGAAAATATTCTTTTACATTGTCTTCTTATGAGACAATGTATTTGAAAGAAGGTTTAGACTAAAATGTGATATACATAATTTCAGTTGTACAAGTATTCAGACTCAATAATATGGAAACTGAAGGATGAAGACATTTTAAGAATATAAATGAAAAAAGTCTCTCATAACAGTATAGTAGAAAATAACTGAATTTAGTTGCTTCTATTTTAAGAGATCCACAGCAATATTTGAAAAAAAAAACAACTTTACTTATTTTTATATATATATTTCAGAAAATTACATCAGTGCAAAATCATTAAATGTATTAATAGCAACAAGAATTCAATATAATATAAAAAACAATGTTATGAACAAACAGGATTTTTTCTAAGAATGCCCAGATGATTCAAGATTAAGAGACCATTTAAATATCCATCATATTAATAGATTTAAAAAGAAATAATTTAATCCTTCCAAAGATATAGAAAAATCATTTGATAAAATAAGATACAGATTCTGATTATAACTTTAAATGTAATCAGCATAAGTAAATAATCTCTAAGCATGAAACAATCATATAAAGTATATAATATAAATGGGAGCATCATGCAATCAGGAACGATGAAACATAGCCACAATTTCTCGATGCTTTAAAATATTGAATATTTAAATCAATGCAATTACAAAAATGAAGAAAGCAATTAAATGCACAAGCATTGAAAAAACATAAATAATTAAAACACTGCATTCATTTTGTATGACCTAGTACCTGAGTTCAAATAAGTACTTGCAAAATTACTCTAATAAATTTTAATTTATTAAAATAACAGGTTGTGGATTTAACTTACAAATTTCACTACCCATCAAACATAAAAGTAAAAAAGTAAAAAATAAAAAATTTACATGTAATGGAAGACTAAACCTATTATATTAGAGCAAAAGGGGAAATAACAGTGAATTTTAAGCTGATAGAAAATCTCAAAGTCCTTGTGACGAAAGTATAAAATACTAATAAAAGACATTAGATTAGACCTGAAGAATTAAGGACACATACCATGACCTTCCATCAAAATCCAGTATCTTAAATGCTTCACTTTTTTCTAGGTTAATTTATAAATTGAGTATAGTGCCAATAAAAATGCCATTAGATGTTACTATGAAGCTAGTACAGTTATTTATAATTTTTATATATATTGAAAAATATATAACTGTTCCTTACAAATGATAAATTCCAAATGAAACAGGTATACTATTTTTTAAAAAGTTGTAAATGTAAAAGAGACAATATAAGTAAATCTCTAATATTAGAGAAGATAACACTTTATAATTATCTCTTAAAATCTAGAAATAAGAACATTTATGAAAAAAATTGTTTTCACAAAAACAAAAATTCATTAAATGTCGTAAGTTCATAATAGGAAGGGATTCTGTAGTCACCTTTGTGTTATGCAAAGTAACCAACTCATTTTAAAACCTTATTTAACAAACAGTTTACAAATCAAGCTTTTATTCTGCTTTTTCCAAATGATCAACATGCCAGCATATTCATAATAGTTAATAGTATTATGTTTTTATTTATTGAAAGTCATCAAATAATTGAAAAGGAATGCATACAAAACATGGGAGATATTTGAGTATTGGGTGAGCAAGTGGAAAAAGACTAGGGGACTCCCAGGGCAGGCTGTTCTGTGTGATTAGGCCATCTGTATTCGCTAATTGGTGCTTAAGGAAGTTAAGCTGGGAGACAGAGTTGCTGTTTTTCTAGATGATTACATTTCAAATGGATGGCTCCCAGCTCCTTGAGAAAGATACTCCTGAGTTGTAGAAGATTTACATCCCAAAGGGGTGGAGAAAGAAATTGCAATTGCAAGCTTCCTAAAGTAAATGCTCTGAGAAAAGGGAGACCAGGGATCCTTGGTAGGGAAGAAACCTGTCTAATTTAGTTAAGGGGAGTGTTGAGTCTGTCTTGGTCACTGGGCAAAGTGTAAAATTATTGATGCCTCTGTGTCATCTCAACGTTTAATTTTAAGTCTTATTTAATCCTGTTTATCCTAGGATCAGAAATTTGTCTCTGATTTTTGTTACCCAGTTAAATGGATCTATACCAATTCGTTACAATATTTTTTTAAATTACATTGTTCAAGTCATCTTAAAACCATATTTTTATCTGTTTTATATTGTTCCTAAAATTGCATGCTAAATTTTCTATTTATGGTCATATTGTATATTTGTCAATTTGTTGTTGAAATTCTGAAATTATTTATATTACATATTATAAGAAAACATCAATATATTGAGGTTTGAAATAGCTGTATTTTTAATAAAGTATTTATATCTTTTGTGATAATTTATTATTGTTCTGAAATATTTTTCTATGAGTTCGTTATTTATAAATATTTTATTTTAATTGAAATATATGTATATACACAAATATATGTTTCTTGTTTTAAACCACTTTATTGAGATGTGATTGACAAGAAATAAACTGTCCTTTTGAATGTATGCACCTGATGAGTTAAAAAAAGTATATATCTATGAAACTATTACTATAATCTATGCCATAACCATAACCATCAAAATCAAAACTTTCCTCCAGCCCTTTTTATTTATTAATATTATTGTTGTAGTAATAATAATTATTATTATTGGAACACTTAACATAAGATCTACCTTCCTAACAAAAGTTTAGATGTGTAATACTGTTAACTCTAGGCTCTATTATAACAGGGCGCAGCCAAGAGGTGGGACCAAATGGGGATTTGTAATGGGGTCCAGAACTCAAGGTGTCCAGGAAATATTATATATATATAAAATGCCCTCACCCCACAAGTCTGAGCTGGGGGATGGGACACAGGGAGCAGGGCCATTCAGAGTTGTTTTGTATAGCAGCAGCTTTGCAGCTAACCTCTGGAATGGTCATTTAACATATCTGTAACCTTTAACTGGTTTCATAGATATGCTAAATAGCTGTGGCCATGCTTTGAGCCAGGGGGATGGAAGTGACTTCCACCCAAGATGTAACCGGGAAGCAACTCCCCCTGGTCACAGTGCTTGCATGAGAGCTTGGAGATGCTTGGCTCCATGCCAGGGGGCCATAACTGCCCACAGTTACTATGGCGGCCCAGTAAAGCTGGAAAGATGTGAAGTGCTGGCAGGTGCAGTTGACTGAAGGAAGAGTCGGAAATGGGGCTGCAGAGGAAGATTTGCACAGGAATTTAAACCCAGGCACGGCAGCCATATTGGTCGGGACCACAAGGCTTTGGAGGAGTAGGGACCCCTCTGCCTGAGAGACAGAGAGAGAGAGGACCATGTGGCTTTGGGTGGCTCTTTTTGCCACGCGGCCTAGGAAGCAGGAGAGACTTTGCCTGGAAGAAAAGGGGTGAAAGGACTCTTGCTGGTGGGCCATGAGAAGGTGCCACATGGTTTTGGATTAACTGGAGATCATGGTGGCAACACAGCGGATGGAACCGAGGGGCTGCCTGAATCACGGACTTCTACTTCTTTTCCTGAGATACGGTACCCTGGACTGGGCATGGGGAGAAGGAAGGACTGTGTGCATTTGTGGGTATTCTAGAGAACTTTAATATTTTAAAGAAGACATTAAGTCATTACTCCAAGCCTGTATAACTTGATAATAAATAACTCCTTTCCTTTTCACCAGTCTCTGGCCTTTGGTGGCGAGCAAAACAAACCTAATATGGGGTGGGGGACCCCAGGAGCACAGAGGGGGGTCTTTCTGGTAACTGTATATCATTGGGTACCCCTGCCCTGTTCTGTAACACTATGTGGTTCAGTAGATCTCCAGGACAAAATCTTCACACCCTTTGACTAACACCTCTCCATTTCCTCCTCCCCGCAATTTCTCTACTCTCTGGTAGTATGAGCTTGACTATTTTAGATCATTTGTGTAAATAATATCTTGTAGTATTCATCTTTCTGTGCATGGCTTATTTCACTTAGCATAACGTCCTTCATGTTCACCCCTATTGTCATGTGTAGGGGATTTCCTTCCTTTTTAAAGCTGAATAAGATTCCTTTGTATGTATATATTATTGCATACACTATGTCAAACCAAAAACCTTCTGAACAACAAAGAAAACAATCAACAGAATAAAAAAAAAACTATAGATTTGGAATAAAATATTTACAAACCATATAAATGATAAAAATTTAATAAACAACTTCTGTAACTCCAGAAAAAAAAAACTTGATGAATAAATGGGCAAAAACTATATATTTACTTATACACTAATATTTGAAATGTACTTACCTACATTTCTCCATCCCCATACTTAAATTTCTTTAAAATATTAAATTTGCTTGTTGTTAACATATGAATAGATTTTATATAACCCAGGCTGAGAATCTTTCATTTAACCTAACATATTAAACATATTTCATTTCTCTGCTTATATTGCCTATCTGTTCTTACATGCTGTTTACTTTATCCATGAGATCACTTAGCATATTAATCATAGATGTTTTAATTTCCTCCCGTACCTGGTTCTGATGCTTGCTGTATCTCTTTAAATGTATTATTATTATTTTCATTTCTTTATAAATGCTTTATAATTGTTTTATTGATAGCCAGACATCATGTACTGGGTAAAAATAACTACTCTATATGGTCTTTTAATCATGTAGCAGTGAGTAAGAGTGAGGAGCAATCTATAATCCTACAATTACCTCAAAGTCATTAAGTGAGCCCATACTTCTGGACCGTTAACTTCACAGTGTTCCTCAGTTTTTTCTTTGCCTTTAGATGGAATAAGAAAGCTAGAGTAGGCAGGAGTTGGGTATTACCTTCCTCAAGAGAAAGCTAGAGCTGACTGGAGTTGAGTATCTTCCTTCCCACATATGACTTAGACTCTGATAAGAGGCTCTAGTTGAGAAGTTTCTCCAGAATCACAGACATTATTAGGAAGGGTAGAGTACTCTGGCATATTTTCAAATGTTTCCTTTCCTTCTCTCCCTGATGAAAGTATTAGAGATTTTTCTTTGACACTTAATGTGAGAATTTGATTGACACCCTGGAGGTAAATCTTACAGGATTGTTGGGGAACACCAATGATTGAGTTCTCGTGGAGACTTTGGCTCTCAGAGTTGTCCACACTGAGCCTCCAACAATTCCAGTTCAGGTTTTCTCACCTCTGCAGTGGCTCTAGGGCAGATTCCACTCATTAGTTTCTGCTCAAATAAGCCGTGACTCTCTGTACTGGCCTGATCATCTGTTCAGTGATTTTCTATGTCCTCATCTTTTTTATAGATCCTAGAAAAGTTGTTAATTTTTTAGTTTGTTCAGCTTTTTACTTGTTAGAATGAAGTGGCTACTTCCAAGCTCCTTATTCACTGAACTGGCATCCAGAAATCTTTCCTTGTATATTGCTCTGTTCTTGTTAGCCCCTCCACTACAGTACTGAACTGGTTAGAGTGGGCATCTTTGCCTAGTTCCCCATTAGGGAAAAAAGCACTAAGTCTTTACTATGATATATGACATTATCTTTAGATTTTTTAGAGATGTCCTTTATCTGACAGATGTAGTATGAAGTTATTATCATAAATATGTGTTAAATTGTTCCAAAATTATTGTAGCATATATAAAAATATAGGTTTTTATTTATTTTTTAGTCTGGTAATATGGAAAATTACACTTATTTATTTTCATATGTTAAATCAATTTTGCATTCCTGTGATAAACCTCAAGAAGACATGTTATATCATTAAAACTGAAAAAAATGAGTAAAATATCAACAGAATAAAAACCATACATTTAAAAGGGAACAAAAAATTCACACAACTAAACTTAAACATATAGAAACACAAATAAATGAAATCAAACATATTTGTTTAAGATATACATCAATAATAAAGCAAAACATAATGTGATTCTTGATAAAAGAGGAGTACTTAAAATGGGTCATTCATAAAGATCAAAATATACATATGAAAAAACATAAAGGTAAATGCAAATTAAAAAAGTCTGAATCATGATTTTAGCATCATACAAGGTAGATTTTGCATTAAAAATCATTACTTGAGGCAAAAGTGCCTCATAATGCAAAGGCTCTGATTGACAGTATATTTGCAAGAGTTTTTAGTGGCTCTGCATTAAAGACATAGAAACAATTAATTTAGCATAGATACCTCAGGAAATGGAAGAAAATGTATAGGCAGCCATGTGTAATAGAAGACATTCACATGTTTATCTCAAATCTAGAAAGACATGTATGTTTTCAGGTGTTGAAGAAAATATTTGGAATACATTTAAAATATTTGCATTTTTAGAAGTGATCTGTTGCACCAATCTACAGAGCCCTCAATCTAAAACAGATGTGAAAGACAGTAAGGAAGAAATCCTCCCACAGTACAGACCTGATATGTTTATCTGGTGTGTATTTTGCCTAAAGAAAAGGTTGTCAGTTACGAGGATCTACACTGCATGATCTGAAGTGGCTGATGGTGGCTAAATGGTGGAGGTCTTAGAGGAAAAAAAATGGGAGGAATTTATTAATGCAGCACTTAGAAAATGTATGTAGCTGAATATGACAGAGAGTGTATAGCATTAAAGATATGTGTGTTCTAATTACTCAATACTGCGCTATCATCAGGTGGGAAAAATGACTTATTCTGTGAAAGTCAGCCTCTTTCTCAGCCACGATAGCATGTGTTCAATAAACTCGTGAACAATGTAACTATGGTGGCGGTTATGAAGTATTTATATGGACTCAACTACGTGAATTTTTCCTGTCCAAGGCTGAAGTGACCTGTGTTATCCAAAAGCAGATATCAATTGAAGGTTGAAAATAAGAAACTTAGATGAAGAATAGATGTGCATCCTTTACTAAATGCTTTAATAACTATGGCATCTGTTGACTTAGTAAACACTTTTTTTATATGGTGACCATAAGAAGGAGGTATGTGTTAAAAGGGTTCATTTGCCTGCAAGCATCACAGTTCAAAAAGATACAAATAGGAGTCTGTAGCAAAGGAAGTAAAAAAAAATCTCTAAGGAAATGATGCCAAGCCCAGAGAAAAAGGTGAGCTGGTGTCAAAACTTGGCTCCCTGATGGTCCTCATGGGGACATTATATATGGGAAAGATTATTAATCATGCTGATTGAAGAGTGTTGGAATATTGGCTCTACTCATTGGTTAGGGCCAGGGTAAGGGAGTAGTTGATGCTATCAGGTCCTGATAGCAATCAAGGTGTAGTTCCTTCTAGTGTTTTGAGGGTGTGGTTATTAGGGTGGATCAGCCTTGAGGGGTGTGGGGCAAAAGCAAAACTGAGGTCAAGATGTTGTCTTCTGTTTGTCAGGAAACTGTTTTCTTGATCAATAGACCTGAGACTTTTTCTTAAGAGAGTTTGATGCTAACCAGAACTTAATGTCCTAATGGCTTCAAAGGTGGAAGGGAAAGAAAAAAAGAAAGCAATTAAGTCAAGGTACCATTAGAATGGACAATGCCAGTTTGAATCAAGAGGTGAGAAAGGAGCAATAGCCATGGAAAGAAATGGAGTTTCTGTGAGGTTACACATGGAATAAATTCTCCCTTGTGGCCCTCAGGAGTCAACCTTCCTGAACCTTGATCTCAAGTACAGAGACTGTTATTAAAGCCACCCAGATTTTGGCACTTTGTTATAGGAGCCATAGCAAACTAATACTATAGGCAAAGGGATGCTGTGTAATTTTTTCTTTTAAATTTTTGAGTAGAAGGGTATTTATGAATGCAGAGCAGTAGGTTATTGTCTGTTGGTAATGATCACAGTTCCTGCCTTAGAAGCTAATGCCTGTACTACAGGGACTGAAAAGCTATCTTGGCTGAAAAATTTTAATTTAAAATTCTCCATTAAAAGACACTTGTGCAAAGAGTTAGAAAGCGAAATGGAAGCCAGGCTTGCGCCTGCAGCAGTGGTAACTGAGCACATTGGCTTTGGCAGATAGGAGATGTGATGTTTTCTGGTAGCTTCAGGGCATTCTCTTCGAATGCCCCAGCTGGATGCTGCAGGCGGCTCATCTGTGCTCGACTGCTCTGAAGTGACTCCTAGTCGTATCTGCATTTCCTGATTTCTTAAATGGGATTTGTGGATTCTTTGGCCTTCCCACCTCATCGTTTCTGACATTGGTTTAAGACTAATTCCCTGCATGACGTCTTTCGCTGTTTGAGATACCTGAAGCACTCTGTTTTCCTAAACCAAATGCACATTCTTTCAACCTTTATTTAAAAAATAAAATAAAATAAAATTTAGAAATGGGAATTCTCATATAATCAAAAATAAGTTTTAAAACTTTATACAGTATTATGAAAGCCAAATTGTATGACCTTTAGGACAAAAACCCAATTTATTCTCTAAGGAGAAATGCTAATTGAGGCTCTGCTTATTCTAGCTTCACATTTGTACTATAAAATTTTATGAAATGATTCATATAATAAGGCATTAATGTCAGTGTCTTGTCAACTGTAGGTTAACAGTTCAAAGAGCCCTATGGTTAAGCTCCCCAGCAGTGTCAAGGCCTCCAAAGTGATGCTGACTTCCAAATGAGGAAAGTTAAAAGAAGTCCCCTAGTTGGCTCGAAAATATTTTACGTTGGATTATTTCATGTGAAACAAACTGAGATGGCTGTCAAACTGATTTTACCTCCTAGAAAATTATGCTATATTTTCTATCACCATACAGACATTTATTATAGAAGCAAAGTGAATCTAGTGAATAGTTGTCATAAGATAATAACTACTCTTGGGAATTACAGATACTTGGTTAAGTTTAGTACGTCTTACCGCCTTAGGGATGCGGTTATATTATGACAAACATAGCCCTCATCATTTCTTTTTTAAATGTATTATTAGTATAGTATTCTGATAATATGGAATTTTAAGTTTTAAATCTCCACGTTGGAGAATTCTAGCTGTTCAAACAGTTTAGAATGGTTTCCAAGCCCTTTAGTCCTGGTAGAACTATGAGTTTCACAGTCTGAGCAGTTACAGCATCCTGTTACCCTCAGTCCTTAGTCCTGCTGCTCTGTTTTCCAAGAACTGCATGAAGATATGGTTCAAATTTGTTTGGGGAATTGTATTCACACTGTATCATTAAATGGTACATATATTCGGGACTAGAAGTAGCCACTATTAAAAACTCATTTTCCAAATAATTCAAAATTGATAGTGCTAGGACATAGCTGAGTAAAACTGGGTATTGCATTGTTCAGACATATATTAAGTCCACATGCTTTCACCAGCAAGGCTCAATTGTTTTTTAAGACTTTGTTACAGGTAGGATATTTATGGTTTTGCAAATTTATAATTAAGGATGATTTTTTTAATCCCTGCCAGAGAGTCTCATACCAGAATAATGCTTAGCGATGTTGTAAAAATAAAATAATTAGGCAGAATACTACTTTAGCACAGTGCATCCTTCCTCTCCCAATGGATGCAGCTATAAAACCTAAGCAGAGCGCATGAGAAAGCGCGCATGAGAACTCTGAAAAGTAGATAGTAGCAGGTAGATCGATAAGATCAGAATTTGAAATATTATTGAAGAATAATGAGTTTTCTAATTTTTGTTTCTGTTATTTCTCAGCCTGGCATCAAAGCAACCTGAAAACTAGTACTGGATCATCGGCACAGTCGGAGTATGCCTAGAGAAGCTTCCAGCTCAGGTTTAAGGTACAGGAGCAGATTCTTTTGGGAAGGACAATGAACAGGGATTGTAGGGCACAGAACTCTGAATCAGGGAAAAATTATTTTTTAGTCAAAAAAACTGTATGATCAAAAATTAAGATAATCATCTTTGATGTTTTTTTCTCTCTGTCTTCTGTCAATTGTTGATAATACCAGAGAGATCAAATAGAGGAAGGACCTAGAGAAAATAAACTTGGATTAACCCCAGTGGAGCATGTTTCTGAATCAAACCCTGCATAAATACTTCATTTTTTTTTAAATTAAATTTATTAGGGGTGACATTGCTCAATAAAATTATTTTGGTTTCAAGTGCACAGTTCTCTGATACATCATCTCTATACTGCCATGTGTGTTTGGCACCCAAAGTCGAGGTTTCTTTTGCTACCATATATGTGCACCCACACATCCTTTACTGCCTCCCTCCCTTCAACCCCAGTGTCTCTGGTAACCACCATTCTGTGCCTGCGTCCATGAGTTTGTGTTTGTTTTTCTTTTTTGTTCATTTGTTGTCTTCAGTTTCATATGTGTGAAATCATCCGGTCCTTGGCTTTTTCTGTGTGACTTTTTTCACCTAGCATGATAATATTAAGATTCATTCATGTTGTGGCAGATGGCAATATGCCATCATTTCTTACGGTGTTCCTCTGTGTCTGCATATCACATCTTCTTTATCCAGTCATCTGTCCGAGGACACTTCAGTTGTTTCCATGTCCTGGCCATGATCAATAGTGCTGCAATGAATATAAAGATACATATATCTTTACAAATAAGTAATTTTTTTTCAGATAGATACTCAAATACTAAGCAAAGAAATAGACCATTTCTCGGTTCCTAAAAGTGGCTACTGTCTGGTGTACATGTGGAATGAGTCATAGTAATATAAGTCATGATAGCACTGAAAGTGTTTTGAAAGCTGAACTAACATTAAAACTAAAACCCACAGAGGCCTGGACAGAACATGTCAGCCAACATGTCATGCTAATTGCCTTCTAAAACAAACAAACAAAAAAACATGCATAGTGTCCAGAGAAATTAAATAAGACTCATTGCCTTATGCCACAAAATTTAAAAATGTATGTTGCGGTGATTGCAGGAAGAAGGGGGGGCTGGAGGTGGAAGAAGGTTCAAAGGGGATAAATGCAATGGAAAAAAATGCAATAAAATATTTAAGAAAGAGCATGCATCCCAGTATTTGTAAATATACTTATAATTTATACACAGTCGTTACTATAAAATAAATAAACGAATGAAAGGAAAAATGTCCATGGTTCTTGCCTTTTTCTGACTGGATTTTTTCAATCAGCATAATGTTATCCAGGTCCATCCATGCTTTCACAAAAGGTAAGATATCCTTCTTTTTTACAGCCAAGTAGTATTCCCTTGTGTATAATGATCAAAATAAACAAAAATAGAAACAGACTCACAGATGCAGAAAACAGACTCACAGCTGTCAGAAGGGTGGGTGATGTGGGACTGAGTCAAATAGGTGAAGGGATTAATAAAAGTGAAAAGAAAAGAAAAAGAAAACTCATAGATACAGACAACAGTATGGTGATTACCAGAGAGAAAGAGGAGTGGGGGATGAGGGAATAGGTTATAAAGGGGATAAATTGTGATGGACTGATACTTGAATCTGGGTGGTGAACACACCATACAATATATGATGAGGAACTCAAAAGCTGCAAAATTCTTGTCTAAGTAATAGCTAATAAGCTTAGTAATCAATGCACGTGAAAGCTATTGTTCCAGGAACTGAAGGTAAGCAGTTCCACCTTTGTGTCGCAGCAGGATGCAAGCAATCAGGATGGTATCTGAGCCCTCATGCTCCAGAGTGAGACATCCACCACCCAGGGCACAGTTGAAGAAGACAGTGCCTGGGGCACAGGTGAAGATCACCACCCAGGGAGAGAATGCTGCAGTTTTTTAATCCAATTAACTTTTCCCTGAATTCCAAACTCCTTACTTACATTTTGTTCTCCTTATAAAAAGGGTCATTTAAAAATGGAATTGAAGGTGGCCTGTTAGGTTACAAACCCACCTTCTTCTCAGATTGTTGACCAACTGAATAAAGCGCCCATAAAGATTAAATCCCTGTATCTGCTTATTGGGTCTTGCCGTGACAGGAAGCGTGAACACTGGCTTTTCCGGTTACATTTAGACACGATGTGTTACAGAACTGTGTATTTGAAACCTACATATATTTAGTAACAAAGGTGACCCCATAAACTCAATAAAAATATTTTTAAATATCCATGGTACAATAAAAATAATCACCAGAAGAAGAACCAGAAAAATCTCTACAAACATTACAAAAGAAACAATTAACAAGGAGACATTTTGAGTTTATTGGGTCAAAGATTCAACATAATAAAATGTCAATTTTCTTAAATTGAGCTACAGATTTAACAAAATAGCCATACACATCCCAGCAGAATTATTTGGTAGATATAGCCAAGCTGATTCTAAAATTTGAACAGAAGGGAAGAGATACTTGAAAGCAAAACCAGTTTTAAAGCACAAGAATATAACTGGAAGAAAAGCACTGCTTGAACTGATAACTATATACAGCTACAATCATGAAGACAGTAGGGTATTTGGTGAAGTGAAAAACACATAGATGAACTGAATAACAGACCATCCTGTTTGTGTCCCACAAAGATGACCAACTGATTTATGACCAAGGCATAAAGACAAAAGACTATGAGGATGGTCGTCTTTTCAAAAAATGATATTAGAAAAAGTAGACATGAATATGTACAAATTTGAACCTTAATAGAATTCTCATACTTTTTACAATAATCAACTAAGTAATAGATATGAATGTAAAACTTAAAATTATAGATTTTAGAAGAACACATAGGAAACATTTGCATTATTTAAAGTTAGGCAGGGTTTATAAAAATAACACCAATATTATGAAATACTATAAAAGTATCAATTAATCAAATACTACATACTTTTTTTCTTCTGAAAGTCTCTTCTCATGGAATAAAAGAAAAAGTTATATACGGACTGGAAAAAATCATTTGTGTTTACATATCTGACAAAATTTGCATCAGAATTAATAAAGAACACTGAAAAACCAGTAGTAAAATGCAAACAACTCAATGGAAAAGAGGGAGGTAGATGGGACTTGAACAGACCACTAACCAAAGGAGATATGTATGTGTGTGGGAGACAAATAAAAGCAAAGAGGATACGAGACTATGTGGATGGCAAATAAATGTACTCCCTCTTTAAGAGAATAAATTCATGATTAAATTTTTACTACACAGTTATTTAAATGGCTTAAAAAGTAACAATAATGACAATGTAAAATTTTAGTGAGGATTCAGGACAAACAGAACTCACTGGAAAGTAATTATACAGCACTCCGGAAAGCAGTTTGGCAGGGATTTTTTTTTTGTTTTGTTATGAGTTTCCCAAATGCATGCCATATGATTTAGCTATCCTACATGTCAAAATTTATCCTAGGAAAGTGAAGTTACAGTCACATAAAAATGTCTCTGCAAATGTTTATAGAGGTTCCCTTTATACAATTTTAAAAACCTGAAAAACCCAAATATCCTTCAAATGGTGAATGGATGAACAAACTGCAGTGCTTCAATACAATGGAATAATAACGAGTATCCCAATATTTATGTTGAGATGCACCACATTGCTTGGCTCACCAACAGCAAGTTTTATTCGTGTGCCCAACGACTTGTAAGTATCTAGAAGCCAGTCTCAAAGGGTTTCTTATTGCATGATTCCAAATATATGACTTTCGCAAAAAGAAAAATATGTAATGACACATTACAGACAGTACCTGACAAGGGTTAAGAGTGAGGCACGGGTGCGACTACAAAGAGATAACAAGAGGGAGCTTTTGTGTGGTGACAGCACTGTTTTCTATCTTTGTAACTGTTGGTATTTACACGAATATAAACCCATATAAAAATGCATAAAACTGTACCACAAAACGAAATCAATTTTACCTATGCTAATATAAAAAGTAAGATAATGTCATTGATTATAATGCAAATTGGTGGTATAATTTTATTACATAAGTAATCTAAAGGCTACAAATTCCTAAATTCGTATTTCAACCATGAGCTCTCTTCTGAGGTCCATACCTCAATAGCCAGTAAACTGTTGGACATCTCTGGAAGTCATGAGTGTGGTATGGTGTCCCATAGTTATTCGAATAAAGCAAATGAACTCTCAACACTCTTCAGTTAGGGACTTGCTCCATTTTTCTCCAGTTCAGAAAAGAGCAGTGCCAACTACCCAATTTTACATTGCAGAGACAGTAAATCCCTTTGTCATCTATCTCTCTCATTTCACACTCACTCAAACACCAGATATTCTCGGTTTTGTCTTCAGTGCATGTATGTGCACACACACACAATTCATTCTCCTCCATTACCAGTATTTATTTTAATTTAATCTTTTTATTGAATTTATTGAGATGACATTGGTTAATAAAATTATGTGGTTTTAAGTGTATAATTCTGTAATACATCACCCGTATTTTGTATTGTGTGTTCACCATGCCAAGTCAAGTTTCCTTCTGTCAATATTTACTCCCCTTTGCCCTCTTCTGCCTCTCCTTACCCCACTTTTCCTCTGGTAATCAAAACACTGATGTCTATCTATAAGGTTTTTTTCCTACTTAATACGCTCACCTTTTTCACTCAGTTGCCCTATACCCTCTCCTCTGACAACTGTCAGTCTTTTCTCCATATTTGTGAGCCTGTTTCTATTTTGTACACTAGTCTATTTTGTTCATTAGATTCCACATGTAAGTAAAATTGTATGGTACTTGTCCTTCCATGACTGCCTTATTTCGCTTAGCATTATAATCTCTAGGTCCATCCATGCTGTTACAAAAGATAAGATTTCCTTCTTTTTAATGGCTGGGTACTATTCCATCATGTAATGTACCAAGATTTTTCTATCCACTCATTCACTGATGGGACCTTGGGCTGCTTCCAAATTATGGCTATTGTAAGTAACAGTGAAATGAACATAGGGGTGCATATATTGTTTCAAATTAGTGTTTCAAGTTTCTTTGGATATATTCACAGAACTGGAATCACTGGGTCAAAAAACAAGTCTATTTTTAATATTTGAAGAGTAACTCCATACTTCTTTCCACAGTGAATGCCCCAATCTGCATTCCCAGCAACAATGTATGAGGATTCACTTTCTCCACATCCTCGCCAGCAGTTGTTGTTTGTTGATTTTTTGATGATAGCCATTCTGACTGGTGTGCTGTAATACTCCTTGTGGTTTTAAATTGAATTTCTGTGATGATTAGTGACATTGAGAATTTTTTCACCTGCCTATTCACCATCTGTATGTCCTCTTTGAAGAAGTGTCTATTCAGGTCCTTTGCTCGTTTTTTAATTGAATTATTTGTTTTTTGGTGTTGAGTTGTAGAAGTTCTTTATACATTTTGTATATGAACGTTTTTTATCAGATATATTATTGGCAAATATGTTCTTCCATTTGGTGGGTGGTCTTTTCTTTTGGCTGATGTTTTCTTTTGTTGTGCAAGAACTTTTTAGTTTGATGTAGTCGTATTTGTTAATTTTTCTTTTGTTTTCTTGCCTGAGGAGATATATCAGAAAAATTACTGCTAGAGAAAAGTCTGAAACTTAATTGCCTATGCATTCTACTAGGTTTTATTTTATGGTTTTGAGTCTAACATTTAAGTATTTAATCATTTTGAGTTTATTCTTGTGTATAGTATAAGAAGATGGTCTACTTTCATTTTTTTCAAGTATCTTCCAATTTTCCCACCAACATTTATTGAATAGACTATATCTATCTTATTGCATGTCCTTGCCTCCTTTGTCAAATATTAATTGACCATAAAGGTGTGGGTTTATTTCTGTGCTCTCTGTTTTGTTCCACTGATCTCTAAGCCTGTTCTTGGGCCAGTACCAGGCTCCTTCAATTATCATGGCTTTGCGGTATAGTTAGATATCTGGTATTATGATCACTATAACTTTGTTCTTCTCTCTCAAGAAGAATGCTTTTAGTTTTTACCCATTGAGTATGAAGTTGGCTTTGTTTTTTCATACATTGCCTTTATTGTGCTGAGGTATACAATCCCTTTATTTCCACTTTCCTGAGAGTTTTTATCATGAATGGGTGCTGGATTTCATTGAATTATTTTCTTCATTTATTATATAATCATGTGATTTTTAGTCTTTATTTTGGTCATGTGATGTATCACATTTATTGATTTATAAATATTGTATCAACCTTGCATCCTGAAATAAACCCTACTTGATCATGGTGTTTGATTATCTTAATGTATTGCTGGGTTTGATTTGCTAATATAGTTTTGGAATATTTTAAGATCAATATTCTTCATGGATAGTGAACTATAATTTTCTTTCTTTGTAGTGTTTTATCTCATTTTGGAACTAGAATAATATTGGCCTCAGAAAATGAGCTTGAAAGTCTTTCCCCTGTTGGATTTTTTTGGAATAGTTTGAGAAGGATAGGTGTTAGTTCTTCTTTCAAGGTTTATTAAAATTCTCTGAAGCCAGGCAGTCCAGGATTTTTGTTTGTTGTGAGTGTTTTTTTAAATTAATTCTTCAATTTCACTAGTTGTAATGTGTTTTTTTCAGATTCTTTATCCTTTCTGAATTGTTTTGGATTATTCTTCTGAATTATTTTGGATTATTCTTGGATATGTTTCTAGAAATTCATTTTTTTTCTGCCCAATTTGTTGGCATGCTGTTTTTTCCCCCCAAATTCTTACAGTTCCTTGTTTTACTGTGCAGTGAGTTTCTCCTTCTCCACTTTCATGTATGTTTTTTATTTATTTGGGTCTTCTCTCTCTTTTTGTTGATGAGTCTGATTAAAAGTTTTTTTTTTTTTAATTTTGTTATATTTTTAAAGAATTTTCTCTTAGTTTCATTGATCTTTTGTATTTTTTAGACTTTTACTTGTTTCTGTTCTGATCTTTATTATTTCATTTCTTCTCACTTTTGGCTTTGTTTTATGTTCTTTTTCTAGTTTATCAAAGTATAAAAGTAGATATTTTATTTGATATTTTTTCTTGTTTTTTGAGGTAGGCCTGTAATGCCATGAATTTTACTCTTAGTAATGCATTATTTGTGTCCCATAGATTTTCAGTTATTGTGTTCACATTTTCATTTTTTTTTCAAGGCATCTTTTGTTTTCATTTTTATCTCATTGTTAACCCACTCTTTTCTTAGTTACATGTTATTTAGCTTCCATGTATTCTTTTGTGTGTATGTGTTTTCTTATGATTAATTTTTAGTTTCATACTGTTGTGGTCAGAGAAAGTCCTTGATATGATTTCAATTTTTTAAACTTATTGAGACTTGTTTTGTGTCCTAATATGTTGTCTATCCTAGAAAATGTAACATGTGTACTTGAAAATAATGTGTGTTCTGCTGTCTTTGGATGAAATGCTCTTGAGGGTATCAATTAAATCCATCTGATCTATTGTATCTGATCTATTGGGTCATTTAAGGCTGTTTTTCCTTGTTGATTTTTCTGTCTGGAAGAACTATCCATTGATGTGAACAGGATATTAAATTCCCCTACTAAGACTTTATTACTGTAGATCTTTCACATCCATCAAGATTTGTTTTATAGCTTTAGGGGATCCTATATTTGGTACATACATGTTTACAAGGGTTACACCCTCTTCTTGGATTGTTCCCTTTATTATTATGTAGCATTCCTCTTAATCTTTAACTATAGACTTTTTTTACAGTATATTTTGTCATATATAAGTATTGCTACACCAGCTTTTTTAATTCTTATTTGCATGAAATGTTGCTTTCTTTTTTTCTTTTTTTTTTTTTTTTTTTTTTTTTTTTTTTTTTTTTTTTTTTTTTTTTTTTTTTTTTTTTTTTTTTTTTTTTTTTTTTTTTTTTTTTTTTTTTTTTTTTTTTTTTTTTTTTTTTTTTTTTTTTTTTTTTTTTTTTTTTTTT
>PVJI01016606.1:18293-37988 GCA_004026765.1 Micronycteris hirsuta | reverse complement strand
TGGCCTCATAGTAGAGCTTGATATCAGGTACTGTGATCCCTCCAACTTTGTTCTTCTTTCTAAAAGTTGCTGTGGCTGTTTGTTTGGTTGGTTCCATATAAATTTTTGAATAAATTTTTTCTAGATCTGTGAAGTATGCCATTGGTATTTTAATAGGAGTTGCACTGAATCTATAGATTGCTTTGGGTAGTATGAACATTTTAATGGTGTGAATTCTTCCAATCCATGAACAGATTATATGCTGCCATTTATTTGTGTCTTCCTCAGTTTCTTTCTTTGGTGTTCTATAGTTTTCTGAGTAAAAGTCTTTTGCCTCAGTTAAATGTATTCTTAGGTACTTTATTTTCTTTTTGTTGCTATACCAAATGGGATCTTTTTCTTAGTCCCTCTTTCTGATAGTTCATTGTTGGTATAAAAAAAGGCCATAGATTTCTGAATATTGACTTTGTATCCCTCTACTTTGCCAAATTCTCTTATTAGGTTGAGTAGATTTTTGGTGGAGCCTCTAGGGTTTTTCATGTACACTAGGATGTCATCTGCAAATAAAGACCATTTTACTTCCTCGTTTTCAATTTGGATGCATTTTGTTTTTTCTTCTTTTCTGATCTCTGTGGCTAGGACCGCCAGTACTATGTTGAATAAGAGTGGTGAAAATGGACACCCTTGTCTTGTTCCTGATCTTAATGGAAACACTTTTAGTTTTTGCCCATTGAGCATGACGTTGACAGTAGGTTTTTTGTATGTGGCCTTTATTACATTGAGGTATGCTCCCTTTATTCCCACCTTGCTGAGTGTTTTTGTCGTTAATGGGTGCTGAATTTTATCAAATGCTTTTTTGCATAATTGTAATCATCATGTGATTTTTGTCTTTCATTTTGTTTATGTGATGTATCTGATATATTGATTTGCAAATATTGTACCATCCTTACACCCCTAGAATAAATTCCACTCTTCATGGTGTGTGATCTCTTTAATGTATTGCTAAATCCAGTTTGCTCATATTTTGTTGAGGATTTTAGTGTCTATGTTCATCCGAGATATTGGCATGGGATATTCTTTCTTTGTTGTGTCTTTACCTGCTTTTGGGTTTAGGATAATACCAGCCTCCTAAAAAGTTTGGGAGTCTTCCCCCTTCTTGAATTTTTTGGAATAGTTTGAGAAGGATAGGTGTTGATAATGTTTGCTAAAATTCGCCTGTGACGCCATCTGGTCCAGGGCTTTTGTGTGCTGGGAGTGTTTTGATTACTGCTTCATTTTTGCTAGTTGTTATCAGTCTATTCAGGTTTGCTGTTTTATCTGATTCCATTTTGGAAGACTGTATGTTTCTAGAAATGTATCCATTTTGCCCAGGTTGTCCAGTTTCTTGGAATGTAGTTGTTCATTCTTTCAGCAATTTCTTACAATCCTTTGTATTTATTTCTGTGGTACCAGTTGTTACTTTCTTTCAGTTCTGATTTTATTTGGGTCCCCTCCCTTTTTTGCTTGATGAGTCTGGTTAACAGTTTGTCAATTTTGTTTATTCAAAGAACCAACTCCTGGATTCATTGATCCTTCGAATTTTTTTTTTGTCTCTATGTCATTTAATTCTTCTCTGATCTTCATAATTTCCTTCCTTCTGCCTGCTCTGGGCTTTGTTTGTTGTTGTTTCTCTAGTTCTTTTAGATGTAGCATTAGGTGGTTTATTAGAGATTTTTCTATCTTCTTTAGGTAGGCCGGTATTGCTGTGAACTTCCCTCTCAGGACTGTCTTTGCTGTGTACCATATGTTTTGTGTTGTTGTGTGTTCATTTTCATTTGTTTCCAGATATTTTTTATTTCTTCCTTGATCTCATTTTTAACACATTCATTATTTATAACAGGTTGTTCAGCCTCCATGTATTTGAATGTTTTGAATTTTTTTGAGGGTGGTTTCCAGTTTCAAGCCATTGTGATCTGAGAAGATGCTTGATATGGTTTCAATTTTCTTGAATTTGTTAAGGCTTGTTTTGTCTCCTACCTTGTGGTCTATCTTTGAGAATGATCAATGTGCATTTGATAGGAATGTGCATTTGGCTACTTTGAGATGAAATGTCCTACAAATATCAAATAATTCCATTTGTTTAGGGTGTCATTCAATTCTGCAATATTTTTGTAGAATTTTTGTTCTACAGGAAAAGAAAGCAAAAGAAAAGGAAAAAGAAAGATAAAAAAATAATACTCAAATAACATAAAATAAAATATAATAAAAAGTATAAGATAAAAAGAAGAGAAAACTAGGAATACCATATGAAGGGAAGGTAGAAGGAGTTAAAAAATATAGAAGGACAGATAGGAAGAAGGGCGGGGACAAACAAACAAAGAAACAAAGAGAAAACAAAAGAAAGAAGAAAAAAAGAAAGAAAAAAAAAGACTTCTGTTGGCTGGCTTCAACAGCGTCTGGTCAGGGCTGCGTCAGGCTGGGAAGATATCAGACTTCCCCGGCTTTCTTCCTCGGCTGCACTCTTAGCTGCTGTCCTGCCTCCAGCCGAGTTGCTAGGAATTCGCAGCAGCTCCTTTGGGCTGTCTGATCCCCACCCTAAGTCAGAGTTTGTGAGGTCTGTGTCTCCCTTCAGTGGGGTTCGATGTTTTTCTCCCACGGAGGGAGTCTGCACAGCAGGTCTCCAATCACAGTTGCTGGCTTGTGTCTCAGACCCTCCCAGAATGAGCTCCGCGCCCCTGTATTTGTTGAGCGCTTTTGTCTCTGGATTCGGGGCTTGCAAGCCGCAGGCCTGGGCGCCCGCTTGGGCACCACCCCCAGCCGCCCCTGACTGGCTTCGCAGGGTGCGTGCCTGGTCCCGGAGTTCCGGGCCTGGGTCTCCCGTTCAGTTCAATCTCGAATTCCTCCTGCTGGGATTGCAGGCCTCTGCAGACCAGTCCCCATGTACACACAGACCTCCGGACTGCTGGGGACCAAGGCTCTCCCAACAGACGCATGCGCCTGCTTTGGCAACTCTCACACCCCAATCCAGCTCCCTCCCACGGATCCTGGAACAAACCGGGAAGCTGCTGCGACTGGATCCCAAGACTTCCCGGTTCCCCGCGAGTCCCTTCCCTCCGAAGCAGACTCCCTACCCGCTGATCTTTCAGTTTTGTGCGCAATCCTGGTCGCCAATCTTCCTGAAATAAATCTGGGCGATCGCTCCGCTCCTCAGAAAATCTGCCAGATATCCCACCAGTGGGCTGGAGGAAGCCGATCCCACTCCCTCCTACTCCGCCGCCATCTTCTCCCCCTTCCTCCAGTATTTTCTTTACATATTGAGGTGCACCTGTATCGAGTGCATATATGCTTATAAGAATTGTGTCCTATTGTTGGACTACTTCGTTAAGTGTTATGCGGTAACCTCCTTTGTCTCTTATTATGGCCTTTGTTTTGAAGTCTATTTTGTCTGATATAAATATTGCTACCCCAGCTTTTTTTTTTTCATGTCCATTTGCATGGAATATTTTTTCCATCCCTTTACTTTCAGCCTGTGTGTATCTTTTGTCCTGAGGTAGCTCTCTTATAGACAGTATATATGTAAGTCATGTTTTCTTATTCCTTCAGCTACCCTATGTCTTTTGATTGGAGCATTTCATGCATTTACGTTTAAGGTTATAATTGATAGGTACTTATTCATTGCCATTTTTTTCCCTTTGTACCTGTGTTCCTGTCTCTATTTCTTCTTCTTCGTAAAGCAGTCCCTTTAGCATCTCTTGCAGTGCTGGCTTGATAGTGATATACTCTTTGAGCCTCCTTCTGTTTGGGAAGCTGTATTTCACTTTCCATTTTAAATGAGAGCCTTGCTGGATAAAGCAGTCTTGGTTACAGGTCCTTGCTTTTCATTACTTGGATTATTTCATGCCATTCCCTTCTGGCTTGTAGTGTTTCTGTTGAGAAATGAGCTAGTAGCCTTATCAGAGTTACCTTGTATGTTACTAGCTGTTTCTCCCTTGTTGCCTTCAAGATTCTTTTTGTCTTTAAATTTTGTCATTTTGATTGTAATGTGTCTTGGAGTGGGCCCCTTTGGGTTCATCTTGATTGGAACCCTCTGTGCTTCCTTGACTTGCATGACTATTTCCCTCACCAAGTTGGGGAATTTTTCCATCATTACTTTTTAAAACAGTTTTTTTTTTTTATCCCTTGCTCCCTTCTTCTCCTTCTGGTATCCCTATGATGCAAATGTTGTTATGTTTCATGTTGTGACAAAGCTGCTGTAAACTATCCTAATTCTTTTTTCTTTCTGTTGCTCTGACTGGGTGTTTTCTTTTTTCCCTACCTTTTCTTCTAATTTGCTGATTTGATCCTCTGCTTCGTCTAGCATGCTTTTAATTCCTTGTAGTTTGTTCTTCATTTCAGATATTGTATTCTTTATTTCCAACTGGTTCTTATTCAAGGTCTGTATTTTCTTTTTCACGCTGATGTAGGTCTCACTAAGTTCACTGTAGTTCTCACTAAGTTCCTTGAGCATCCTTATAACCATTACTTTGAACTCTATATCTGATAAATTGCTTAACTTGATTTTACTTAGCTCTTTTTCTGGACATTTCTCCTTTTCTTTCTTTTGGGGGTGGTATCTGTGTCTGCCCATTTTAGTTGTTTCTTTCTGTCTGTTTCTATATATTAGATTGATTTGCTTTGACTCTCTGTCTTGTGGAGTGGCCTTATGTGTTAGGGGTCCTGTGAGACCCAGAGGTGAAGACTTCTTGATCTCCTGATCTGGATGTGCTAGGATTTACCTCTGTGTGGGTTACGTGGACCCTCCTGTTGTATTCAGGTCCTGATTATTATTGGCTCCTTTGTTGGTGGATAGACCCATCTGGCTGGCTGCTTAAAGAGTCACCCCTCCCCACCATGTCTTGTATGCTGTTGTATGGGTACTGCCAGAACAAAGCAAAACAATACAAAAACAATACCAAAACAAGCAAAAAGCAACCCCCTTGACCACCACCTCAATGTCAATCACAAGAGAGCAAAGAATAATAACAACAGAAAGCAAAATGTAATAATAAGGAAAGGGGGAAAGGAAAAATAATATGAGAAGACCAAAGGAAAGAAAAGTGATTATGAGAGGAATAAGGGGAAGAGAACTACTCCTGGTAATGAATTGAGAGAAGGAAAACAGGGAAAAGGAACACAGAAAAGGTAACAAAAATGCTAAAAGAAGGAGAAAAGGGAACAGTGCAGTAATCAAAGATGAGCGTAGAATAGGAGATTTGAAAGAAAAATTAGCACCAAAAATAAAAGAAAAAATTAATTAAAAGATAAAAGGCTATGAAAAAGAAAAAAATAGCTAAGGTAATGAAGAAAGAACCAAGTGAATTCATCTCAGCACAGTTTATATCTTGCCTTCTGGTTTCTCCATTTGGATACTGCTCTGATGTCTGAATGTGGTGTGAGTAAATGTCAGTTGCTGTCCACGTCTGACCCTCAGCCACCTTTTTGAAGCTACAGGTGATCCAGTTTGTGGCTGTCTTGGCTTGGCTTGGCTGCTCCCAGGGTGGGCCAAGCTGCTCTGTGTAGCTGGGTTTTACGAGCACTGGGTCCATGGGTGGGTCAGCAAATGTCCCAAGTCACCACAGGTTCCACCTCTGCTTGTCTCTGCCTGCTGGCCCGCTGTCAGTCTTAGCCTAGTTACAGACATGACTATTTCTGAGAGGGCTGCTGGCAGAAATGGGGCTGTGGTTCCTGGATTTCCTATGGCAGGTGCCTTTCAGACTTCAAGGAAGATGGTGGGTGTGTTCCACCTCCCCTTAGCCACTAGTCTGACTCTGTCTGGGATTATTTCCCTGTATTTGCCAGGGCAGGGCCCCTAGTAGGCTTTCAGAGCCCGGGTTGTGGCTCTGCTGGATGCCAGGAGGGTGTTTCTATGGCTCTCCCATGAGGGGAAGCACCAGTCTGTTTCCCAGTAAAGTGTGTGCAGTGGCTGCACCCTACTGTCAATCTCTGATGACCCCTGAGTCTGTTTATCTTGCTGTCTCCTCAGCAAGGGTTAAGATATAGGATGGGAGAAAAGAAAGAAAAAAACAAAGCAAAACAGAACACCAAGACAGAGCACAACTGTAAAAAAAAAAAAAAAAAAAAAAAAGAACAAAAAATGCTGCTAAGTGGAACAAATAGGAATTCAGAGGTTGTTGGGAGGGGATTTGCAGAGGGTGGGGGGAGCAATGTCCCACAGGGTAAGGTCATTGATTTTCCCCTGGGAGGGGGTAGCTTTTCTTAAGAAAGATGGCTGCTGTGGAGCCTATGTATATTCTGGCCCTGAAAATCTCACAGCCGCTCCTGCAAGGCTCTCCTCAGTGACTGCCACTCTAGACTCTCCTCACACAACTCCAGTCCGCACCACCCGCCCTTTGCTGGGGCCCAAGATAGGTAACTGCAAATACAAAACATCTACTTTGGCCCTTTAAAGGGAAAAAAAAAGGTGGTGAGTTTCTCCAGCAGTTTTCATCTCTCCACAGAGCCGAGAGCCCCTGTGGTGTAGACTCTTTATCTGCTGATCTGGGTGCTCTAGGAATGTCCGTTGTGTGGGTTATGTGGACTCTCCTGTTGTGTTTGGGTCCTGATTTTCATTGGCCCATTCGCTGGTGGGAGGTTTCCTCCTGGCTGACTAAGGGGTTCAACCCCTACCCTGACTTCCTCTGCCTTGAGAGGGCTTCTAGGTGTGGGTTGAATCCCCAGTGGAGGCATGTACAGGAGGCCACCTATTGATACTTTTCTCTCACACTGATGCCTCTCCCCCTCTTTCCCAAATCAACAGGTTATATTCTGTATGCATTGTCTTCTTTCAAGTTTCATATCATCCTGATGGGGTGGAGGAAGGAAGGGAAGAGTCCAGCAGCAAAACTATAACACAGGATGGTGGCAGGCACTCCTACTGCTCCCTCCAGTGAGTGTCAGCCTCAGGCCCCTGCGGTTGTGCTCCCTCCACAGTTTCTGTAGTTAGCACTGCCCTGGCTGCCTCTCTCCACCACCAGCCCTCCTAGGTCCTCAGCTGCTCTGAAGCTTCCTCAGTCAGACTCTGTCCTGTTTGTGGTTCCAGTGGTGTATGCAGCCAGGGAGGCAACAGCCCCCTCCCTGGCTCCCAGTGGTGGTTGGGTACATGGCTCTGCCCAGGGCACAGGGCACAGGGCACAGAGACAAGTCCTGGTGCTGAGGCACGGCCTCTCTGGCAGCTTATTCCTGAGGAGAGTATTGTAATTGTCATAAAATGGCTCCTGCTCCAAATCTGTGCAGCCAGATACATTGGGCTGGGTGGTGGCAGTGGTTCCACCAGGTGAGCCCGGGTGACCACCCCCATGTGCCCTCACAGGTGGGTAGGCACTCATGCACTTGCACACACAACCGCCACTCTTCCATGCACATGCTCACACCTGCTCTCATTCACGCTCAGCTTGATTTTTGAGTTTGTTGCTCTGTGGTTTAGTGGCAAGAATGGTCTGGGGCTGGGAGCAAGTGAACAGAGCTTCCAGCTACTCTGCAGCCATCTTGGAACCCCTCAATATGGACATTTTAATGATGTTAATTCTTACTATCCATGAACATGGCATGTGCTTCTACTTACTGGTATCTTCTTCAGTTTCTTCCTTCAGGGTCATATTTTCGGTACAGGTTGTTTACATCCTTGGTTAGATTTATTCCTAGGTATTTTCTTCTTTTTGAAGCAATTGTGAATGGAATTTTCTTAATTTCCCTTTCTGATAGTTTGTTATTGGTGTATAAAACTGCAACTCATTAGTGGATATTAATTTTGTATCCTGCTATATTACTTAATTATTTATCAGTTCCCACAGTTTCTTGGTGGAATCTTTAGGGTTCTCTATATTCAGTATCATGTCATCTGAAAATAATGACAGTTTTATTTCTTCCTTTCCAATTTGGATGCCTTTTATTTCTTCTTCTCTGATTACTATCTTTAGGTCTTCCAGGACTATGTTGAATAAGAGGCAAAAGCAAACATCCTTGTCTTAGTCCTGATCTGAAGGGAAAACGCTTTTAGTTTTTGTCCACTGAATATAATGTTGGCAGTGGGCTTGTCTATATGGTCTTTATTATGTTTAGGTTTGTTCCCTCTATTCCCACTTTGCTGAGAGTTTTGATCGTAAATGGGTGTTGGATTTTATCCAAAGCTGTTTCTGCATCTATTGATATGATCATGTGGTTTTTACCTTTCATTTTGTTTATTTGGTGTATCACATTTATTGATTCGTGGATGTTGTACCAACCTTGCATTTCTGGAATAAATCCCACTTGATCATGGTGTAGTCTTTTTGATGTAGTGCTACATTCAGTTTGCTATTATTTTATTGAGGACTTTAGCATCTATATTCATCAGGGTTCTTGGTCTATAATTTTCTCTCTTTTTTTTTTTTTTGTAGTGTCTTTACCAGGTTTTGGAATTAGGGTAATGCTGGCCTCATAAAATGAGTTTGGGAGTCTTCCCCCCTCTTGACTTTTCTGAAGTAGTTTGAGAAGGAGAAGTATTAGTTCTTTTCAGAATGTTTGGTAAAATTCACCTGTGCAGCCATCTGGTCCAGAGCTTTTGTTTGTTGGGAGTTTTTTGACTACTGCTTCAATTACATTAGGGTAATCTGTCTATTCGGATTCTCTCATTCTTCCTAATTTAGTTTTGGAAGACTGTATGTTTCTAGGAATTTATCCATTTCCTCCAGGTTGCCCAGGTTGTTGGCATATAGTTGTTCATAATATTTTCTTACAATCCCTCGTATTTCTTCGGCATCTGTTATTACTTCTCCTCTTTCATTTATGATTTTATTTATTTTATTCCTCTCTCTCTCTCTCTCTCTCTTTGCAGAGTCTGGTTAAAGCTTTGTCAATCTCGTTTACCTTTTCAAATATCCAGCAGTTTTTAAGATAGGCCTGTAATGCTATGAATTGCCTCTTAGGATTGCTTTTCCTACGTCCCAAAGATTTTGGATTGTTATGTTCTCATTTTCATTTGTTTCAAGGTATCTGTTGATTTCTTCCTTGATCTTGTTGTTGATCCATTCATTGTTTCATAACATGTTATTTAGCATCTGTGTCTTTGTATGTTTTTTGTGTTCTTCTTATGACTGACTTCTAGTTTTGTAGCATTGGGTCAGAGAAGATGCTTGAAATTATTTCAGTCTTCTTAAATTTATTGAGATTTCTTTTGTGTCCTAGCATGTGGTCTACCCTAGAAAATATTCCAGGCACACTTGAAAAGTATATTCTTACGGCTGTGGGGTGAGATGCTCTGAATATATCAATCAACTCCATTTGATCTACTGTGTCATTTAAGGCCACCGTGTCCTTGTTGATTTTCTGTCCCAAAGACCTACCCATTGAAGTCCATGGGATATTAAAATCTCTGACTATGACTCTATTTTCGTCAATCTCTCCCTTTATGCCCATCAAGATTTGCTTTACATATTTAGATGCTCCTATGTTGGGTGCATAAATGTTTACTAGGGTTATATGCCCTCTTCTTGGATTGTCCCCTTTATCATTATTGAGTGTCCTTCTTTCTTTGTTCCTTAATATAAACTTGGTTTAAAAGTCTGTTCTGTTGGATATAAGCATTGCTATCCCATTTTTTTGCCCTTTCCATTTGCTTGAAATATCTTTTTTTCCATCGTTTTACTTTTAGTCTGTGTGTATCTTTCGATCTGAGGTGGGTCTCTTAGGGGAAGCATATACGAGGTATGTCCAGAAGTTATCCAGCCAACCAATATGAAAAATAGACATTTACTGAAGAAGATACTAGATACAAGAACTATTGTACATAGGACAGTGATGCCTTAGTCCCCTTCAAAGTAGGCACCTTGGGACCTCACACAATTTCTCCCAGTCGCCATCAGCTGCCCCATTGTATTTTCCTGAATCTCACTGACGGTCTGAAATCTCTTCCCTTTCCAATGTGATTTCAGCTTTTTGGGAAAAGCCAGAAGTTGTGATGCATGAGCAGGTGCACTGTTATGATGACACTGCCAGTTACCAGTTGCCCATAGCTGTGGCCTTCTGAATCATCCAAATAGTTTCCACGGAGGGATGTTCAAGCTTAATGCAAACTTTGATGCAGATTCATTGCTCTACTTGCTCAGTTATTTTGAATATGATGGCCACACAGTACACATGCTCACTCAACAGCATCTACTGCCCTCACTGACTAGTACAGAAAGTCGTCATTGTTTATGCATGCACATTCCAGTCCACTCTCCTTGGATGCCAGGTCACATGGATGTTGTGCAAACCATTCTCATTATATTTATAATGGCTGGACAGACCTTGTATATGGATCTTGCTTTCTTTTCCATTCAGCTGCCCTATGTCTTTTGGTTGGAGCATTTAAGCCATTTACATTAAGGTGATTGTTGACAGAGATGTATTTAGTGCCATGTTATTGTTAGACTATTTTCCTCGTTTTTTTCTTTCTCTTTTTCTTCTCCTTCTCCTCCTCCTCCTACCCCGCTCCTTCCTTCCTTCTTCCTTCTTCTTTCTTCTTCTTCTAGCAAACCCTTTGACATTTGTTGCAATACTGGTTTGTTGTTAACAAACTCCTTTAGCTCTTTCTTGTCTGGGAATCTCCTTACTTCTTCGATTTTCAATGATATCCTTGGTAGGTAAAATTGCCTTGGTCGTAGGTCCTTGCTCTTCATCACCTTCAATATTTCATACCATTCTCTTCTGGCCTGAAAGTTTTTTTGTGGAGAAATGAGATGACATCTAATTGTTGCTCCCTTGTATGTAAACACCTGCTTTTCTCTTGTGGCTTTTAGGATTCTCTCCTTGTCTTTAAGCCTTGCCATTTTCATTATGATGTGTCTCAGTGTAGGCCTCTTTGCATCCAACTTGTTTGGGACTCTCTGAGCCTCCTGGGCTTGGGTGTCTTTTTACTTCACCATGTTAGGGAAGTTACGGGCCATTATTTCTTTTTTTTATTGTATTTTATTGATTATGCTATTACAGTTGTCCCAATTTTCCCCCTTTGCCCTGCTCCACCCAGCAGCCCCCAACTTTGTTCATGTCTGTGGGTCATGCATGTTCTGTGGCTCCTCCATTTCCTATATTGTACTTTATACATCCCCATGGCCACTCTGTGACTACCAGTTTGTACTTCTTAAAACCCTCACCTCTACCCAGTCCTCCAAACCTCCCTCCCATCTGGCAACCATCAAAACTCTCTCTGTATCCATGATTCTGTCTCTGCTCTTGTTTGCTTGGTTTTTTTTTTTTTTTTTTTTTAGATTTCATTGTTGACAGGTATGTATTTATTGTCATTTTATTGTCCATAGTTTTGTCTTTTTCTTAAATAAGTCCCTTTAACAATTCATATAATAATGGCTTGGTGATGATGAACTCCTTTAGTTTTTTCTCGTCTGGGAAGCTCTTCATCTGCCCTTCAATTCTAAATGATAGCTTTGCTGGGTAGAGCAGTCTTGGCTGTAGGTCCCTGCTTTTCATGACTCCAAGTAGTTCCTGCCAATCACTTCTAGCTTGCAAAGTTTCTTTTGAGAAATCAGCTGACAGTCTTATGGAAACTCCTTTGTAGGTAGCTAATTTCTTTAGTCTTGCTGCTCTTAAGATTCTCTCTTTATCTTTAACCTTTGGCATTTTAATTATGATGTGTCTTGGAATGAACCTCTTTGCGTTCACCTTTTTGGGACTCTCTGTGCTTCCTGGACTTGGATGTCTATTTCCTTCACCAAATTAGGGACGTTTTCTTTCATTATTTTTTCAAATAGAGTTCCAATTTCTTTTTTTTCTCCTCCTTGCACCCCTATGACACGAATGTTGGGACACTTGAAGTTGTCTCAGAGGCTCCTTACACTATCCTCGTTTTGGGGGGGACTCTTCACTTCTTGTTTTGTTTTGTTTCTTTTCCCCTCCTTATATTTCAAATCATTGATTCTCAGCTTCATCCACTCTACTGTAGATTCCCTGTAAAATGTTCTTTATTTCAGTTAGTGCATCCCTCATCTCTGACTGAATCTTTTTATGCTGTTGAGGTACTAAGTTCCTTGAGCATCCTCATAACCATTGTTTTGAAGTCTGCATCTGATAGGTTGCTTATTTCCATTTTATTTAGTTCTTTTTCTGGAGTTTTGTTCTGTTTTTTGTTTGTTTGTTTGTTTTGTTTTTGTTTTTCCGTTTGGGCCATGTTTCTTTGTCTCATTTTGGCAGCCTCCCTGTGTTTGTTTCTATGTATTAAGGAGAGATGCTGTGACTCTGTCTTGGCAAGTGTGGCCTAATATAGTAAGTGTCCTGTAGGGTCCAGTGGCACAGCCTCCCCTATCACCCAAGCTGGGTACTTGAGGTGTGCCCTCTGTGTGGGCGGAGTACACTCTCTTCCTGTAGTTGAGCCTTGATTGCTGTTGGCAGATCAATGGGAAGTATTTACCTAGGCCAGTCAGCTCCAAGGACTGACTGTGCCCAGTGACCACCAAGCTCCTCCCTCTGTGGAGGGTCTGCCATGCAGGGGCAGGGTGGTGGTGGTCTGATGTGGTCTGTGGCTGTCCACTGGGTGTGCAGGCTCTGGGGTTTCCCAGTGGTGCAGGCCAAGGTCAGCCACCACTTACGTTCTGTCCAAGGCCACCCACCATGAGCTACAAAGCAATCTGCAGATGGCTGCTCCTCCTGCTGGGTTTGGAGGTTACCAGGTAAAGCCAAGCTGTGAACCTAGGCTGGCTGCTGCTAGTGCTGGGCCTAGAGCCCCTTAGTGAGTGGTACAGGGGTGGGGGGCTCACTTAGGCCAGCTCTTGCTTGTTTGAGTGGATTTAAGAAGATATGAAGGATGAGCCAAGACCAGCCATTCATATGGAAAAACCCCTGTTAACAGAATTGGGTGGGGTGGAACCTCAGGGAAGCACCAGGGTAGGGCAAACACTGTTAGCCAGGTTGATGGAGTCTCAGATATGGTTCCTGCCTGCCAACTCTGTGGTTCTGTGGGGAGAGGGTTCAGAAAACGAACAATGGCCTCTGCCTGCTGTTCTGTCTGGGACAAAGCAGTCCCCCAGATCTGACCGTGATGCCAGACACTTCAGTATGTCCACATAAGCCACTGGTGCCTTTCAAGCTGCTGCCCTGTTGCTGGAGCTCAGAGGAAGTGAGTCTGAGTAAGTCTGCGTTGGGTTCTTTAAGAGGAACTGCTCGGGAATCTAGCAGTTTCTTCCACTGGCTCAATCCCCACTGGTTTTTACAGCCAGAACTTATGGGGAACTATCTTCCTGGCACTTGAGCCCTGGGCTGGGGTGTCTGGTGTGGGCCTGGGACCCCCCACACACACACTCCCAGGATATCCCTCCCAAATTTTTATCCACCACACATGGTTGAGGGACCAGCCCATTCCGTGTCTGCGCCCCTCCTACCAGTCTGGATGGATGTGATTTCTTTAATTCCATAGTTGTCAGACTTCCATTCAACTTGACTCCTGGCAGTTAGGAGTGATGGTTGTTCTATAGTTTAGTTATCATTTTGATGCGGTCGTGTGAGGGGGCAAGCTGTGTTTACCTACACCTCCATCTTGACCAGAATTCCTCTATTCTTACATGATTAAACTTTAGTCACCTTCAAAGTACTCTCCAGTTGATGCAATATACCTATCAAGACTTTTTCCACTGCTCAGAAAAGTTTTTGAACGCGTTGGTTTTGATGCCTTTTAGTATTTCTGCTGCTGGCAAAATATTTCCATTTGAGGCCCTTTTTCATCATCCATTGGGAAATGCAGGCAGCTGCAGCACATCCAGGCATCCTCAAGGAAGAGAGACTGAGACAGTGTGCGAGCCCAAGAGCCCTTCTTTTATTTCACATTTTCTAGCCCATAATTCCATGCGCTTGGCCATTGTTTCTTAAAGTAGGTTCTCAATCCCTTGCTCACCCTCTTCCCCTTCTGGTATTCCCATGATATGGATGTTGTTATGCTTCATGTTGCCCCAAATGTTTCCTAAGCTCTCCTCGTTTTTTAAAATTCTTTTTTTCTTTCTGCTGCTTTGCTTCGGTGTTTTTTTCTACCGTTTCTTCCAAGTCACTGATTTGATCCCCTGCTTCATCTAACCTACTGTTTTTTCCTTCCAGTGTATTATTTATTTCAGATATTGCATTTTTTATTTCTGACTGGTCCTTCTTTATGGTTTCTATGTCTTTTTTCATGCTGTTGAGTATCCTTATAAGCATTACTCTAAACTCTCTATCTTGTAAATTTCTTGCCTCCATTTCATCTTGTTGTTCTTCTGGAGAATTCTCTTGTTATTTCATCTGGGGTATTTGTCTTCCTGCTTTGGCTGCTTCTTTGTATTTGTGTCTATGTATTAGGTAGATCTGCAAGACTCTGGTGCAGACCTTTGTTGGATACCGCTTGTGACTGGCCCTGGGCAGCTTGTTTGGAGCCATCAGCGATCCACAGCATGTGGCTTCCTATGCTGGGCCTGTTTGTCTGCAGAGAGAATCAGGCTGCACACCAGGGCCGGCTTTTACCAGCACCAGTCACAGTGGAGTGTCAGCTAAAGTCTCAGAGCTCCCAGAGATCTGCCTTAGTTTCTAAGCTTAACCAGTGATATAGCCTCAAGCTGTACACAGCAGCCTGGCTTAAGCTCCACAGTGCTGGACAGAGGAATTCCTGCAGGTGTGGCTATTGCTTCCCCCCAGGCTATGCCACTTGGAGGGGTGTGCTCTACCCAGTAAAGATGGCCTCTGAAGTATGGGAAATGACTCAGCACAGGGATCCTGGTGGCTGTTCCTTCAGTTCTGTCCCCACAGCCACCGGCCCTGGACTCTCCCCACAAATCTGTAGTCCACTCTGCCCTCCCTCTAGCAGAGTCCATGGTAAGTGGCTGCAAATGAAATTTTGTGCATTGTCCCTCCAGCCATGTGTCCCTGGCAGACAGAAACCTCATTGCTTTTCACAGCTGGATGTTATCTGGGTTCCTTTCTGGCTCTGGTGCTGTAGGCTGGGGAGCCCATGTGGGGTTTAGACACCACACTTCTCAGGGAGAACCCTGCCCCTGCCACTGAAATATCCCTCCGGAACTTCAGCTGCCACCTGTGGGAGCCCAGCCAGCCCTCTCATGCCTCCTCTGCTCTCCCTACCAGTCACGTTGTGGTAAAGTGGTTTCTTCTGTCTGTCCTTGGTTAGAAGGCTTCTCTACAACTAGTGTTCAGTTGCTGATTCAGGACAATTTCTCTACAATTTAGTTGTAATTCCAGATTGATCCTGGGAGGAGGTTAGTGTACCTTCCACTTACTCCTCCGCCATTATGGGTCTTCTGATAATCTTAATTCTGTCTCCTACCTTAATTCTCCTTTGCCATGTAATGTAGCGTATTCACAGTTTTCCAGTATTGGACGTGGAAATCCTTGGGAGAATGTATTATTCTGCTTACCACAGCTATTGAATGTTACAAAGAGAATTGGCCCCTGGTACTGAGGAGAGAATAGATTAGGGAAAGTTGTGGGACACCAGCAATGCTGATAGAATATTTAAGATTCGGGTATTATTTGTAAAATGGCTCGCTATAACCAGCTCTTGAATAGGAAGACAACATATTTGTAAATATGACTGTTTGCTCCCAATTATTTTCTAATTTAACACAGTCTCATATAAACAGACAAGTGTATCAGTGGAACAGAATGGAGAGCTTAGAAATAAACCCATCCTATAATATCAGTTAGTATTTGACAAAAGAGGCAAGAACATACAATGGAGTCACAACAGTGTATTCAATAAATGGTGTTGAGAAAATTGGACAGATACATGCAAAAAATGGAAATAGGCTACCTTCCTACACCATACACAAGAATAAACTCAAAATGGATTGAAGACTTAAATGGAAGACCTGAAACCAATGGACTCCTAGAAGAAACCTTAAGCAGTAAAATCTCTGACATTTCGCTTAGCAGTATTTTTTCTGATATATCTCCTTGAGCAAGGGAAACAGAAGAAAAATAAACAAATGGGACTGCATCAAACTAAAAAAGCTTTTGCACAGCAAAGGAAGCCATCAACAAAATGAAAACACAGCCCACTGACTGGGAGAACATATTCACCAATGACACATCTGATAAGGTGTTAATATCCAAAATTTATGAAGAACTCATATAACCCAACACCAAAAAACAAAACAATCCAATTAAAAATGAGCAGAGGACCTGAATAGACATTCCTCCAAAGAGGACATACAGATGGCCAATAGAAATATGAAAAGACGCTCAATGTCAGTAACCATCAGAGAAATGCAAATTAAAATCACAATAAGATGTCACCTCACACCTGTCAGAATGGCTGTCAGCAATAAATCAACCAACAACTAGTGCTGGCAAGGATGTGGGGAAAAGGGAATCCTGGTGCACCGTTGGCAATGCAGTTTGGTGCAGCCAATATGGAAAACAGTATGGAGTTCCCCCCAAAGTTAAAACTGGCACTTCTCTGTGACATAGCAAATCACTGTGGGGTACATATCTGAAAAAACCCAAGACACTAATTCAAAAGAATATATGCACCCCTATGTTCATTGCAGCCTTATTTACAATAGCCAAGATTTGGAAGCAACACAAGTGCCCATCAGTAGACCGGTGGATAAAAAACTGTGCTACATATATGCAATGGAATATTACTCAGCCATAAAAAATGAAATGTTATCACTTGTGATAGCACAGAGGGTATTATACTAAACGGAATAAGTCAGTCAGTGAAAGGCCAATACTATATGATTTCACTTATATGTGGAATCTAAAGAACGGTATAAACCAACAAACAAAACAGAAACAGAGGCGAGCTGGTGGTGCTGGGAAGGCTAGATGCCGCAGTCACTGTTAGTGATTTTGTGGCCCGAGTCTCCTGGACCTGAAAGATAGCCACAATGGCCAAAAATGGTGATGAAAAAATGGCTGCTTTGGAGGCTAAAATCTGTCATCAAATTGAGTCTTATTTTGGTGACTTCAATTTGCCATGGGACAAATTTTTAAAGGAACAGATCAAACTGGATGAAGGCTGGGTACCTTTGGAAATAATGATAAAATTCAATAGGTTGAACCATCTAACAACAGACTTTAATGTAATAGTAGAAGCACTGAGCAAATCAAAGGCAGAACTCATGGAGATAAGTGAAGATAAAACCAAAATCAGAAGATCTCCAAACAAACCCCTCCCTGAAGTGGCTGATGAATACAAAAATGATGTAAAAAACGGATCTGTTTATATTAAAGGCTTCCCTACTGATGCAACCCTTGATGACATTAAAGAACGGTTAGAAGATAAAGGTCAAGTACTAAATATTCAGATGAGAAGAACATTGCACAAAGCATTTAAGAGATCAATATTTGCTGTGTTTGATAGCACTGAGTCTGCTAAAAAGTTTGTGGAGACCCCTGGACAAAAGTACAAAGACACAGATCTAATAGTACTTTTCAAGGAGGATTACGTTGCAAAAAAAAAAACAAAAAAAAAAAAAACAAAAAAAACCCCCAAAAAACCCAAAATGAAGAAAGAAAGCAAAATAAAGTGGAAGTTATGAGCTAAACAAGAGCAAGAAGAAAAACAAAAGGTAGCATAAAATGCTGAAATCAAGTCTCTAGAAGAAAAGATTGGCTGCTTGCTGAAATTTTGGGGGGCCTAGATGATCAGACCTGTAGAGAATATTTGCACATCCTTTTCTCAAATCATGGTGAAATAAAGTGGATAGACTTTGTCAGAAGAGCAAAAGAGGGAATAATTCTATTTAAAGAAAAAGCTAAGGAAGCACTGGATAAAGCCAAAGGTGTGAATATTGGTAAACTACAACTAAGGAACAGAGAAGTGACATGGGAAGTACTAGATGGAGATGTGGGGAAAAAAGCACTGAAGAAAATCATAGAAGATCAACAAGAATCCCTAAACAAATGGAAGTCAAAAGGTCGCAGATTTAAAGGAAAAGGAAAGGGTAACAATAAAGCTGCCCAGACTGGGTCTGCTAAAGGAAAAGTAGTTTCAGGGCAAGAAGACTAAACTTGATAGTGATGAAGAACGTGATGAAAATGGTGCATCTGGACCAGGAAAAAAAGCAAGAAGAAGCAGACAAAGAAGAACCTGCATCAAAACAGCAGAAAACAGAAAATGGTGCCGGAGACCAGTAGTTTAGTAAAAAACTTTTTATTCATTTTAATTAGGTTTTCAGCTGCTTTTGTCTTTGGAGGCTTTTAAAGAGAAAACCGAATTAGGTCCACTTCGATGTCCACCTGTAAAGAAGGAAAATTTTTTCTTGTTTAGCGTGTCTCTTTTTTTGTTATCCAAGTGAGGATATTTTTTGATGTACAGTTCTATGTTATTTCAGATAACTCAAATATCAGAAGAAACATTCTTGTACTAAATTGCCTTTGTAATATGAGAATGTATTAATACAAACTAATAAAATATACTATATAAAAAGAAAAAAACAAAAAAGAAACAGATTCACAGATACAGAGAACATACTGATGATTGACAGAGCAAGGGAGTTAGGGGCTGTGTGAAAAAGACGGAAGGATTGAGAAGTTCAGACTTGTAGTTACAAAATAATTACTAATGGGGGGGGTCCGATACCGTAACCTTCTCTGACCTGACGGGCTCGGCGGCACCCATTCCAAGGACCCCTTCCCCTCCAGACGCTTCGCTGCCATGGCGCAGTTCGTGTTTGATAGTGACCTGCACTCGCTGCTGCAGCTGGACACATCCATCCCCAATGCACCCCCTGCGCGCTGGCAGCGCAAAGCTAAGGAAACCGGGGAGCCAGCCCCCTCACCCATGCGGGCCGCCAATCGATCCCATAGCGCTGGCAGGGCCCCTGGCTGAACTCCCGGCAAATCCGGCTCCAAGGTTCAGACCACTCCCAGCAAACCTGGTGGTGACCGCTATATCCCCCATCGCAGTGCTTCCCAGATGGAGATTGCCAGCTTCCTCCTGAGCAAGGAGAACCACCCGGAAAACAGCCAGACGCCCACCAAGAAGGAACATCAGAAAGCCTGGGCTTTGAACCTGAACGGTTTTGATGTAGAGGAAGCCAAGATCCTTCGACTCAGTGGAAAACCACAAAAAGTTCCAGAGGGTTACCAGAATAGACTGAAAGTACTGTATAGCCAGAAGGCCACGCCTGGCTCCAGCAGGAAGACCTGCCCTTACATTCCTTCCTTACCAGACCGGATCTTGGATGCCCCTGAAATCCGTAATGACTGTTACCTGAACCTGGTGGACTGGAGCTCTGGGAATGTGCTGGTTGTGGCGTTGGACAACAATGTGTACTTGTGGAGTGCTAGCTCAGGTGACATCCTGCAGCTGCTGCAGATGGAGCAGCCTGGGGACTATGTGTCTTCTGTGTCCTGGATCAAAGAGGGCAACTACCTGGCTGTGGGCACCTGACACGGGGTAGATCGGGCCTGCCGACACCCGTGGTTGCCGTGACTCATGCGTGTACCGAGACACGCGGGGAAAGTAATACCAGGGCTACGTGGCTGATTCCTCCCATTTCCAGGAAAAAGCGTCGTGGCTTGCCCAGCCAGCGTTTTTATCAGGGGCCTTAGCAATTTACATAGGATTGATTATTCATGGGATTAAGCAGAACAGGTAGGATTACTCATAGCAAGGCATTGGGATGTTGATTCAGGTCTGGTGGCAGACAGGACCAGGTGAAAGCAATATTCAGAGATCAGCAAGCCAGAATTTTTTAAGATACACCTTTGCCAAATTCCTATTAGAGAATTCCCATCCCACAGACA
>PVJI01016606.1:7685-18193 GCA_004026765.1 Micronycteris hirsuta | reverse complement strand
CACCAGCAATGCTGAGGTGCAGCTATGGGATGTGCAACAACAGAAGCGGCTTCAGAACATGACCAGTCATTCTGCCCGAGTGGGCTCCCTGGGTTGGAATAGCTATATCCTGTCCAGTGGCTCATGCTCTGGCCACATCCACCACCATGATGTTCAGGTAGCAGAACACCATGTGGCCACACTGAGTGGTCACAGCCAGGAAGTGTGTGGGCTGCGCTGGGCCCCAGATGGACGACAGTTGGCCAGTGGTGGCAACGATAACTTGGTCAATGTGTGGCCTAGTGCTCCTGGAGAGGGGGGCTGGGTTCCCCTGCAGACATTCACACAGCATCAAGGGGCTGTCAAGGCTGTAGCTTGGTGTCCCTGGTAGTCCAGTATCCTGGCAACTGGAGGGGGCACCAGTGATCGACACATTGGAATCTGGAACGTCTGCTCTGGGGCCTGTCTGAATGCTGTGGATGCCCACTCCCAGGTGTGCTCCATCCTCTGGCCTTTCCACTACAAAGAACTCATCTCAGGCCACGGCTTTGTCCAGAACCAGCTGGTTATTTGGAAGTACCCAACCATGGCCAAGGTGGCTGAGCTCAAAGGTCACACAGCCCAGGTCCTAAGTCTGACCATGAGTCCAGATGGAGCCACAGTGGCGTCAGCAGCAGCAGATGAGACCCTACGGCTGTGGTGCTGCTTTGAGTTGGACCCCGCACGGCGGCAGGAGCGGGAGAAGGCTAGTGCAGCCAAAAGCAGCCTCATCCATCAAGGCATCCGTTGAGGACCAACTCATCACTTTAGTTTTTTGTTGTGTGTCTTTTTTTTTTAATTTTTCTAATAAAGTCATGTATCCCTCTCTTCAAAAAAAAAAGTAATGGGAATGGAATGTACTGCATAGTAAATACAGTAAATAATATTGTAACAGCTATGTATGGTGAAAGTTGGATAGTAGAAATAATGTCCAGTATGTGATTGTCTAATCACTATGGTGTACAGCTGAAACTTAATACAAAAAATAGTGTATGTAAATTGTGATTGAAAAAAACTTTTAACTTAAGAATAGGATTGTTTTTATTTCCATGTAAACAGGAGTGTTTATAACAGACTTGTTCATAACAGCCAAAGCCTGCAAATAATCATGTTTGTTGTCCATCGATTGATGAATAGATTTTTAAAAAGTATTTCTATATAATAAAATAGTCAGTAATAAAGTGGAACAAAATAATAATGCAGTTCATAAAATGGACAGAAAAAAGCATTATGCTTAGTGAATGAAGCCAGACGCAAAAGGTCAAATATTTTATGCTTCTATTTTTATGAAATGTCCTATAAAGACAAACCTATAATGGGGATTAGTGGATGCTTGGGACTGGACTGAGAACAGGAAATGACTACATATGGTCATGAGGTATCTTTATGCAGTGATGGAAATGCTCTAAAATTAACTTGTGGTAATCATTGCATAATTTTGTCAATTTACTAGAAATCATTGAATTGTATGGTAGACAAACAGGTAAATTTTATGGTATGCAAAGTATACCTCAATAAGCCGTTGAAAAGGCAATCAAAAGAAGGAAAGTCCAGGACTTCTGGCCAAGAGGGAGGCATAGGTGGATATGCTTTGCTTCCTTGCACAACCCAAAGAAGGACAACAACAAATAAAAATAAAAAATAATAAAACAACAACAACAACAACCAGAACTGCCAGAAAATCAAACTGTATGGAAGTCTGACAACCAAGGACTTAAAGAAGAAACATTCATCCAGACTTCGAGGAGGGGCAGAGACGGGCAGCTGGGGCAGGGAAGATGTGCGGCAAGGCGGCGGACCAGGTGGGTGAGGCGGTGGCGGGTAGACCAGTCAGCCCCACATTCATGTGTGGATAAGCTGGGAGGAACAACTGGGGAGCGAGACAGACCACGCAACCCAGGGTTCCAGCACAGGAAACTAAAGCCTTAAAACCTCTGGTGGTAAAAACCTCTGGGGGTTGTGGTGGCAGGAGAGACTCCCAGCCTCACAGTAGAGTTTGTCGGAAAGACCCACCAGGTCCTAGAATGTACACAAACCCACCCACCCGGGAATCAGTGCCAGAAGGGCCCAATTCGCTTGTGTCGTGGGGGAAGTGACTGAAAGCACGGCGAGAGCCGAGCAAGCAGCATTGTTCCCTATCTGAACCCTCCCCTACAGACAGTGCCTCAACCCAGCGAAGTAGGTTGCCCCGCCCTGCCGAATACACAAGGCTCCACCCCTCACAACATAACAGGTGTGCCAAGACAAAGGTATCTGGCCCAAGTGAAAGAACAGATCAAAACTCCAGAAAAAGAACTAAGTGATGAGGAGATAGCCAAACTATCAGATGCAGAGTTCAAAACACTGGTAGTCAGGATGCTCAAAGGAATGATTCAGTAGGGACACAAAATAGAGGAAGAAATAAAGGCTATGCAGAGGGAAATAAAGGAAAATATATAGGGAACCAACAGTGAAGGGAAGGAAACCAGGACTCAGATCAACGATTTGGAACAGAAGGAAGAAATAAACATTCAACCAGAACAGAATGAAGAAACAAGGATTGAAAAACATGAGGAGAGGCTCAGGAACCTCTGGGACAACTTTAATACTTCAACATCCGAATCATAGTGGTTCCAGAAGGAGCAGAGGAAGACCAGGAAATTGAACACTTATTTGAACAAATAATGAAGGAAAACTTCCCCAATCTGGTGAAGGAAATAGACTGCCAGGAAGTCCAGGAAGCTCAGAGAGTCCCAAAGAAATTGGACCCAAGGTGGAACACGCCAAGACACATCATAATTAAATTATTCAAGCTTAAAGATAAGGAGAGAATCTTAAAAACAGCAAGAGGAAAGGAGGCAGTTACCTACAAAGGACTTCCCATAAGGCTATCAGCTGATGTCTCAAAAGAAACCTTGCAGGCAAGAAGGGGCTGGAAAGGAGCATTCCAAGTCATGAAAAGCAAAGACCTACATCCAAGATGACTCTATCCAGCAAAGCTATCATTTAGAATGGAAGGGCAGATAAAGTTCTTCACAGACAAGGTAAAGTTAAAGAAGTTCATCATCACCAAGTCCTTATTATATATGAAATGTTAAAGGGTCTTATCTAAGAAAAAGAAGATCAAAACTATGAACAGTAAAATGGCAGCAATCTCACAACTATCAACAAGTGAACCTAAAAATACAAAATCAAAAACAAACTGAGCAAACAGTTAGAACAGGAACAGAATCACAGAAACAGAGATCATATGGAGGGTTATCAGCGGGGAGTGGGAGGGGGGGAATGGGGGAAAAAGGTACAGGGAATAAGAAGCATAATTGGTAGGTACAAAATAGACAGGGGAAGGTTTAGAATAGTATAGGAAATGGAGAAGCCAAAGAACTTGTATGTACAACCCATGGACATGAACTAAGGGGGGCGGGGCGCGGAATGCTGGTGGGAGCAGGGAGCAGGGAAGAGGGGGATAAAGGGAAGGAAAAAAATGGGACAACTGTAGTAGCATGATCAATAAAATATACTTAAAATAAATAAATAAAATCCTTAAAGAAAAAAAAGAAGGAAAGTCTTCCAAGTAACACAAAACATGATTTAAGTAAATGGTAAGATATTGCTTGCTGAAGGATGAATGTAATACAATATTTAAGTTTTGTATTTTTTAAGCCTTTGCATTTCTGAAATGTTAAATTTATAGAAAAGTTTAAAAATGCCCAGACCTGTGTGACTCAATTGCTTGGATGTCATCCTGCAAAGCGAAAGGTTGCTGGCTCGATTCCTGGTCAAGGCACATGCCTGGGTTTCGGACCAAGTACTTGGTTGGGGGTGTGTGAGAAGCAACCGATCAGTGTTTCTCTCACACATTGATGTTTCTCTTCCTCTCTTTCTCCCTCCTTCCCCTCTTTCTAAAAATAAACAAATAAAATCTTTAAAAAAATAAAAATGTAATAGAGTTGACATATACTTTGAACCATTCCCCCTAATGTTAACAATTGATAAGCCATAGCAAAATTATAAAACTCAGGAAATTAAGGTTACTTCCTTAGTATAAACTCAACTGCAGACCATATTGAAATTTCACCAGTTCGTCCCCAATATCTTTTTCCCTATTCCATGATCCAGCAAAGAATCTTTGTCTTCTCCACTCTGTGACAGTTCCTTATTCTTTGCTGTAGTTAATGCCCTTTATCCTTTTGATGAATGTTGTTCTATAGGATGTGTCTCAATTTGGGTACGTAAGGGTCTTTCTCCCAAATAGGTTGAATAATGCATTTTTGGCAATAGTATCACAGAAATGATGTTTTAGCATTTTCAGGGTATGTAGGATGTCACCATGCCTTTTTTAATGTTTTATATCTATTTTTTTACTTTTCAATTTTTATTTTTCATATTAAACCAAAATCTTTTCAATCACGAGGTCTTCTCTGAATGAAATAAATACTAACAATGTTTAAACTAGAATCTATCACTTAACCACATATGAAATTTTTACATATAGTATTTCTTTAAAAATTTTTTTCAATTGCAAGTTACATTCAATATTATTTTGTACCATGTCTTATTATTGGCTGTGCTAAATGTTGTGGGAGGAGGTACTTTGAGACTATGCTTATATTATTATATTTCCTCAACTTCCACTCACTGGTTTTAGAATACATCTGTGCATTATGCCAGAAAACATTGCTTTTCTAATGGTGATTTTTAAAATCTTCATTCAATCACCTACATTAATCAGAATTCTTCTGTAACTGTTTCTTCTTTCCCACTTAAGCAATAGGCACTTAAACTGAAAAAAAAAAAAGAGGACATGCAGATGGCCTATAGACATATGAAAAGGTGCTCAATGTCACTAATCATCAGAGAGATGCAAATCAAAACCACAATGAGATACCACTTCACACCGGTCAGGATGGCCATCATCAACACATCAAGTGACAACAAGTGTTGGTGAGGAGGTGGAGAAAAGGAAACCCTCCTGCGCTGTTAGTAGGAATGCAGATTGGTGCAGCCACTGTGGAAAGCAGTGTGGAGTTTCCTCAAAAAATTAAAAATGGAACTGCCTTATGACCCAGTGTTTCCAATTCTAGGTATATATCTGAAGAAACCCAAACCACTAATTCGAAAGATTATGTGCACCCCAGTGCTCATTGAAGCTTACTTACAATAGCCAAGATTTGGAGGCAACCCAAAACAGCCCATCAGTAGATGAGTGGATAAAAAAGCCGCGGTACATTTACAGAATGGAATATTGCTCGGCCATGAAAAAGAATGAAATCTTACCAATTGTGACAGTGTTCATGGGCCTGGATGGTATCATGCTAAGTGAAATAAGTCACACAGAGAAAGAGAAATATATGATTTTACTTGTGTGTGGAATCTACAGAGTAAAATAAATGAACAAACAAAACAGAAACAGACTCATAAATTCAGAGAACAAACTGAGGGTTGTTAGATGGGAGGAGGTTGGGGGGCTGGGTGGAAATGGTGAGTGCATAAGAAATGCAAATTGGCAGTTACAATATCATCGTGGGGATGTAAAGTACAGCATAGGGATTATAATCAGTAACATTGTAATAATTATGTACGGTGCCAGGTTATGGGGAACCGTTCCACGCATGGTGGGAATTGTAGCTCAGCATTCCTTGTTTAAAAACCTCAGTGGAACGTGGGTCGGTAAGCAGGCCCCACGTGCGTGACAGGTTTTCCCGTGGGTAAATTAGACCTACATTTTTCCTAGAGATAAGACTTGCTATCCCTGAAACTCCCTCACCCTGGGATAAAAGAACAAATGCTGATTGCATATCTCCAAAGCAGTTTCCTGAAAGTCTGTGATAAACCTCTCAAGTTCAGCCCAACCCCTTTTGCCTTTACATTTGCAAATGTCCTTCTTTGGTGTCCTCTCCTTTGTTGTCTATCACCTGATGAGGACCTGTGCATAGTAAATGAAAACCACCCTCAATGTAATGTGCCCAGAAAGACAATAAAAGCCTGTCAAGGCAGGGGTCAGCATGCTCTCTCCTCTGGAGAGAGTGGCCTAGGCATTCCAAGCCGCTCTCAGCCCCCACCCCCCTCCCCCCACTCCCTCCGCCCACTCCTGGGCCCCTGCTCTCTCTGGCCTGCTCCTGGGCTCCTGCTTTCTCCGGCCCGCTCTCGGGCCCTTTCTCTCTGGCTCTCTCTCTGACTCAGAGTGGGGTCGTGTAGTCCCCGCGTTTTCTCCCCACAGGATTTACATGTGAATTATTTACAAATCGGCCACAGCATACGGATTCTGCAGGACAGGATCCGCCACACCAGGTGGGTACCAATTTTATTGGAGGATCACTTTGTAAATTATATAACCGCTATGTTATAAACCTGAAACTAATATAAAATAATATCAAAAGTCAACTGTAATTGAAATTGTTTTAATTAAAGAATTTAAAAATAAATAAATGAAATAAAATAATCCCACCTCAGTAATCCAAAATAAAAAGACACGCAGAAGAAGCATCTTTTTTTTAAAAAAGTGATTCCATTTGAAATCAACTTAAAGGAAAACATTCAGTAAATAATGGCATTGATGGTATTTAAAATGGCAAAAAGTCTGTTAAGAAGGCCTTCGTGTGACCAATATTGGAGGCCCCACGCTCCCAGAGGAGTACCACACCAGTAGAAATCTCAGCCACGGGGCAGGCCTCTTGGGAAGGGGGGGACTCTCTGGAGGCAGACCGTTGTTCCCTCACCCTTGACTTCCTAGGAGTTGGCCTAGCCTACCTGTAATGGACAAAGGTGCACACATATTCTGAAGCCAGGAAGAGGGGTAGGTGGCTGACGCTTATTTGGAGACTAGGTCCACATTTTCCCTGCCTCGTAGAAACCTGAGCAGGGCTTCGGGACTGAGTCTCCCATCAGCCCAGAGATAGGGTGATGGGTTTCAATGTACTGTTGAAGCAAGCCTTAAATGCTTTTTCTGTTCCATTCCCCCCCCCCTTTTTACTCAGCTTATGGAAAATAATTAAATCTTATCATTTGTGGCAGCAAGGATGTACGTAGAGGATATTATGCTAAGTGTGAAGTAAGTCAAGGAATGACAAATACCACATGATTTCATTTATATGTGGAATCTAAAGAACAATATAAACAAACAAAACAGAAACAGACTCATAGATTCAGAGAACAGACTGATGGTTGCCAGAGGGGAGTGGGCTTGGGGGACTGAGTGAATAAGGTGAAGGGATTGAGTAGTACAGATTGGTAGTTACAGAATAGTCATGGGATGTAAAATACAGCATAAGGAATACTATATAGTCAATGATACTATAATAACCATATATGGTTCCAGATGGGCACTGGAAATACTGGGAGTAAGGAACACTTTGTAAACTATATGTCCACCTACTATGGTGTACACCTGAAACAAGTACAAAATAATATTGAACGTAAAGTGTAATTGAAAAGGTTCTAATTAAAAAGAAAAAGAACTACACATCTACTATATGGCACAATTGATCTCAACTGGGATTTTATTTCATTTTTAAGTATATTTTATTCAGTATGCTATTACAGTTGTCCCAATCTTTTTCTCCCCTTTCTGCCCCTTCTCCCTGCACCAGCCCTCCACCCTTCAGCACTGCCCCCCCGCCCCCGCCTCAGTTCATGTCCATGAGTTGTACGTACAAGTTCTTTGGCTTCTCCATTTCCTATACTATTCTTAACCTCCCCCTGTCTATTTTGTGCCTACCTATTGTGCTTCTTGTTCCCTGTATCTTTCCCCTCCATTCTCCCCCTCCCAACTGATAACCCTCCATGTGATCTCTATCTCTGCAATTCTGTTCCTGTTCTAGTTGTTTGCTTAGCTTTTGTGTTTGTTTTTTAGGTTCAGTTATTGATAGTTGTGAGTTCATTGCCATTTTACTGTTCATAGTTTTTGATCTTCTATTTCGTAGATAAGTCCCTTTAACATTTCCTATAATAAGGGCTTGGTGATGATGAACTCCTTTCACTTGACCTTATGCGGGAAGTACTTTATCCGTCCTTCCATTCTAAATGATAGCTTTGCTGGATAGAGTCATCTTGGATGTAGGTCCTTGCCTTTCATGACTTGAAATGCTCCTTTCCAGCCCCTTCTTGCCTGCAAGGTTTCTTTTGAGACATCAGCTGATAGCCTTATGGGAAGTCCTTTGTAGGTAACTGCCTCCTTTCCTCTTGCTGCTTTTATGGTTCTCTCCTTATCTTTAATCTTGAGTAACTTAATTATGATGTGTCTTGGTGTATTCCTCCTTGGGTCCAATTTCTTTGGGACTCTCTGGGTTTCCTGGACTTCCTGGACTTGCCTGGAAGTCTACTTCCTTTGCCACATCAGGGACATTTTCCCTCATTTTTTGTTCAAATAAGTGTTCGGTATCTTGCTCTTCCTCTTCTCTGGCGCCCCCATGATTCAGATGTTGGAACGCTTAAAGTTGTCCCAGAGGTTTCTAAGCCTCTCCTCACATTTTGGCATTCTGGTCTCTTCATTCTGTTCTGGTCCGATGCTTATTTCTACCCCTTGTTCCAAATTGTTGATTTGAGTCCCTGTTTCCTTCCCTTCACTGTTGGTTTCCTGTATATTTTCCTTTAGTTCACTTTGTGGAGCCTTCATTTCATCCTTTATTTTGCGACCAAGCTCAATCAATTCTGTGAGCATCCCGATTAGCAGTGTTTTGAACTCTGCATCAGAGAGGTTGTCTATCTCCTCATTGCTTAGCTCTTTTTCTTGAGTTTTGATCTGTTCTTTCATTTGGGCCATATTTCTTTCTTTCAGTGCACCTGTTTTGTAGTATGGGGTGGAGCCCTAGGTATTTGCATGGTGCGGGGGCCGGGGGTGGGGGTTAACCCTCCTTGCTGTGTTGTGGTGCTATCTGTGGGGGAAGGGTCAGAGAGGGAAGAGTTCCGCTTGCTCTGCTCTTGTCCCACTTTCCGTCACTTTCCTCACTTCCCACAAGTGGATTGTGCCCTTTCAGGTGCTGATTGGCAGGTGGGCAGGTTTGTGCACGTTTTAGGACCCTGTGGGCCACTCCAATGAACTCTCCTGTGGGGCTGGGAGTTTCTCCCACCACAGAAACCCCCACAGATTTTTTACATCCAGGCGTTCTGAGTCTTTGGTTTCCTGCGCTGAAACCCTGGGTTTTTCGGTCTGTCTCGCTCCCTGCGTTGTTCCTCCCGGCTTATCTGCACGCGAATGTGGGCTCACTGGTGTGGGTCGTCTGCCACCTTGCCTCGCATCCTCTCCACCCTAGCTGCCCATCTCCGCCACTCCTACCAGTCTGGGTGAATGTTTCTGTAACTGCTTGGTTGTTGGACTTCCATGCAAATGCTTTTCTGGCAGTTCTGGTTGTTCTTTGTTTTTATTTTATTTTATTTATTTATTTTTTGAATGTATAAATCTACTGTGCAGTTTTTATTATGCTTTTTTTAAAGATTTTTTTAATTTTTTGTTCAATTACAGTTATTTGCATCCTCTCCCCTCCCCTCCTCCCTTCCCCTCCAGCCCCACCTCCCCCCCCCAGCCTCCCTCCTCCCCCTCAGTCCTGTCCATGTGTCCTCTACAGTGATTCCTGTAAACCCTTCTCCCCATTGTCCCCTCCCCTCTCCCCCCTGTCTATTGTTATACTGTTCTTAATTTCAATGTCTCTGGTTATGTTTTGCTTGCTTTCTACTTTGTTGGTTATGATCCGGTTAAAGGTGAGATCATATGGTATTTGTCCCTCACTGCCTGGCTTACTTCACTTAGCATAATGCTCTCCAGTTCCATCCATGCTGTTGCAAAGGGTATAAGCTCCTTCTTCCTTCCTGCTGCGTAGAATTCCATTGTGTAAATGTACCATAGTTTCTTGATCCATTCATTTGTAGATGGGCACTTAGGTTGTTTCCAGCACTTAGCTCTTGTGAATTGTGCTGCTATGAACATAGGAGTGCAAAGGTTCTTTTGAATTGGTTTTTCAGGATTCTTAGGGTATAATCCCAGTACTGGAATTGCTGGGTCGAAAGGCAGTTCCATTTTCATTTTTCTGAGGAAGTTCCATACTGTTTTCCACAATGGCTGCACCAGTCTGCATTCCCACCAACAGTGCAGTAGGGTTCCCTTTTTTTTTTTTTTTTTAATTTTTTTTTAAAGATTTTATTTATTTATTTTCAGAGAAAGGAGAAGGGAGGGAGAAAGAGCAATGTATGGTTGCCTCTCACATGGCCCTCGTTGGGGACCTGGCCCGCAACCCAGGCATGTGCCCCGACTGGGAATCGAACCGGGACCCTCTGGTTCCCAGCCCGCGCTCAATCCACTGAGCTACACCAGCCGGGCTGCAGTAGGGTTCCCTTTTCTCCACATCCCCTCCAACAGTTATCTGTTGCTTTGTTGATGATGGCCATTCTGACTGGTGTGAGGTGGTATCTCATTGTGGTTTTAATTTGCATCTCTCTGATGGCTAATGATGTTGAGCATCTTTTCATATGATTCTGTGCCCTCTGTATGTCTTTTTTCGAGAAGTGTCTGTTCATGT
>PVJI01016605.1:0-37853 GCA_004026765.1 Micronycteris hirsuta | reverse complement strand
GTCCAGTCAGGGCTGCAACAGGCTTGGAAGATATCAGACTTCCTCTGCTTTCTTCCTGGGCTGCACTCTCAGCTGCCGTCCTGCCTCCAGCCGAGTTGCTAGGAGTTCGCAGCACCTCCTCTGGGCTGCCTGACCCCCATCCTGAGTCAGAGTTTGTGAGGTCTGTGACTCCCCTCAGTGGGGTTCGATGTCGCTCCTCTGTTTTTCTCCCACAGAGGGAGTCTGCACCGCAGGTCTCTGATCACAGTCACTGGGTTGTGTCTCAGGCCCTCCAGGAGTGAGCTCTGCGCCCCTGTGTTTGTTGACCGCTTTTGTCTCTGGATTTGGCGCTTGCAAGCCGCAGGCCTGGGTGCCCAGTCGGGCACAACCCCCAGCCGCCCCTGACTGGCTTCGCCATGTGCGCGCCTGGTCCCGGAGTTCCGGGCCTAGGTCTCCCGTTCAGTTCAATCTCCAATTCCTCCCGCTAGGATCGCCGGCCTCTGCAGACCAGTCCCCACGTACACACCAACCTCCAGACTGCTGGGAACCGAGGCTCTCCCAACAGACGCGTGCGCCTGCTTTGGCTACTCTCACACCCCAATCCAGCTCCCTCCCACGGATCCTGGAACAGACCGGGAAGCTGCTGTGACTGGATCCGCAGACCTCCCGGCTCCCCACGAGTCCTGAGGGACCCCTTCACTCCAAAGCAGACTCCCTACCGGCTGATCTTTCAGTTTTATGTGCAATCCTGGTCGCCAATCTTCCTGGAATATAGCTGGGCGATTGCTCCGCTCCTAGTTGCACAAAGGTTCCGAAGGTGCCCATAAGGAGCCTCGTTCTTCTATCAGTGACTTTCAACCTTCTTCATCTCATGGTACACATAAACTCATCACTAAAATTCTTCAGAGAAACTGCTTCAGAATATCCCATTCCTTTGTATAAGGCTAGCAGAGAAAGTCAGCCCAGAGCCAATAACTGGAGCAAGAACTGTATTCCTTGACGGGTCCAGAAGTATTACTCTTATTAATTTTTCTGAGGATCGTATTTTATTGATAACAGGTTTCTTGCTTATTTTGATACTCTGAGTGTATTTGTTTCACCAGCAGTCTTTCCCATTTTGCAAGCACTTAAACCCCATTACTGTTGGTACTTCATTTAGGTTTGACAACTTTCTTCACAGTACTGAGGTACTCACAATTGTAGTCATACCACCTCCTTCTTTTAAACAGTACTGCCTTTTAGCAATAGAAGAGGATTGTCTATCCTGAATTATAGTCAATGTTTAGCCTGATATTTCAAGGAGGAATTCACCTAGTAGAGGCAACCTATTTGTTTGTTCTCTTGAACTGACATTTCATGCACCAAGACACTCCCCTGTGACTTCTGTTGTACCAGCTAGACACAACAAGGGCACTATTCTTTAATGACAACTTTGTTCCTCATGCTCAGCATTGTGGGGCAGTTCAATATCAAGTTTTCAGACCATTGCCATCATTGAACTGGTTTTATAGAGCTGTTTGAAATGTATTCTATTATAATAGGAGTAAATTTTATTATGCTGTTGTATTAATGAAAATGTGTTAAAGGATCTTCACTTTAGTCATTGCAACTTTAGCAACAACTGCATACAAATGTACCAGTACTACTTGAGTATAAAACCAGTGTCTTGATATTGAGGCTCCTTGGGAATGATTGGAAATGGCAATAGTAACTCCTGGTGGGGCAACTTTAAAGTTGACACAGGAAATCTTTAAGATTCAAAACACAGAGCCTTTGAATTAAATCAGCAAAACATCTGATAAAAAATATTCAACATTGGGTATTATCATTTAAAAATTGCCATTTTGGTATATTGGAAAATATATTTTTTCTACTACCTAGGCATCTGATGCTAGCACCAGGTCTTTTGGTATAAATAGATACAAACTTCCTTTTCCTTGGCTTGTCCACATAGAACTTTATATACACCCCAGAGCAAGCTTTGATAAGTGCTTTTTGACTTGTGTTGATAAACGAGAAAGAAAATTTCTGGTTGTCATCAATATTTTCTAACTAAAGTGTGATCTACTTCTACTACAGTTTGACTAACAGATATTATAATATCTTAGTATTTATTAAGATTATAATACTGAGTTTGTTTAAAAGAGCATCATAGCTCAAACTGTTGTTGCTGTTCAAGCTAGAACCCAAATTTTCTTTAAAACAGAAATAACTTTTATGATCATAAATTTTAACATTTTTTTCCCTGCAAGACATATGTCTATTGGATCTTACTTTGTGTTTTTGTTTTTCTATTCCCCAAAGCAGGACATTAAAATAACTTAGGTAAAATGAGTAAAGAGTAGGGTCTATGATTTTAGTTCATGTGTTGTTGTATTCTAAGTTAAATTATGTCTTTGGATTTTGTGTTGTCATCTGTGTTTTTATCCTTACATAGTTACAGAGAGAGATGTTTTGTTTTGTTAAAAATTCTTGAATGTGTAACTTAAACCCTGAATTATGACAGATGAAATTACTTGAATTTCTATAACACACTTATGATGAAGCTCCATTTCCCTATGCAGCAGGATGAAGATGATACAAAACGATATTTATTATTTAAGAGATGATGTATCAAGTAAGAAACATATATAAACCAATACATGTATTTTCAGGCCCTTAAATAAAATATAAATACTAAGCTGAAATGTTTGGTAGTCTGAGAAGCTATTTATAATGAGTTATATGATAATGTAGAACTTAATGCTACTTTACATGACTAAAGTCCATTTAGCTTGATCCTAAATTCTGTGGAAAGGTTTGTAATTCTTTAAGTTGTTCTTGTCTCATCTTGATCCTTCCCTAGGAAAGGGAATTAGGTTGTTTAATATCTTTGTAAAATTGTCATACATTTCTGTATTTTTCCTTCAAAGCAATAGCAATGACAGTTTATAGAATGCTTGCATGTACACATAATCCTGAGGATTATTGTTCTGATTTAATGACTTGATAAGAACATACATCTGTCCAAGAACAGAGCTGGAAACTCTGAGGAACTGCTTTGGTATTTAGGATATAAAGCGTGTATAATTTCATATTTTCATGGATAAAGTAGATAAGCTGTCACAAGAGTGATTATGCACATGTGGGAACATTTGTTATTTTATCAGAACTCTGTTGCTTCACTTACATTCATACCTGGCTCTAACTTGTTCTTCAGTTCAGCTTCAGTTCTTCTTAGAAATATTGTTTGGTTTTCGGATACAGGTATCCTTTTTTTGAGATTTGCCTGGCACCCTGGCTGGTGTGGCTCAGTGGATTGAGCGCCAGCCTGTGAACCAAAAGAGATTTGCTTGGCAAAATCTCAATCATGCTTCACTCTAATTGTCCTGTTGTCCAGTACTTTTGGCCACAGATGATACTATTTACCAGTCAGTTTATTATCTTTATCCTTACCAAGGGTGAAGAACTGTATCATGGAAATATCATGGATGACATTTCTCTTTCCTGACTGTTTGTATCCCCTTAGAGCTCCCTATTTCTCAGCATTTGATATTAGCATGACATATACAAAGGAATGCTTTATTTTAAACTTATACTATATCTTTAATCTAGAACTAATAATTTGAAAAGTACATTCTTTCTAAAAGTGGTTCAAGATACAAATAAAACATTATCATGTAAAGCTTCTATCACCGAATAATAAAGAGCACAAGTCAACTTATCTCTAAATTGACAAAAGAAATAGTTTCACAGACTATGTCCCTGAACATTACTGCCTAGAGAAATATTCTAAAGTATCAGGTGTTTAATTACTTGAGTATATTTTTATGAAATGGAAGTTCATTGATTGCTATCAGATGGAAATTAGAAAGAAAGTCAACTATTTAAAATCATCTCAATTTATTTTATCTGATATTTTAAGCATATATATTTACTAATTTAAATATAAGTACATATATTGTGATTTTGCTAAGTCATTATGTAGTAAATTTTCTAAAATTATTATAACATTTTCATAAACGTTTTCAATTTTCTTGAAAAAATCTTCCGTAAGTGTATATCCCAAAGGATATTTTAAAGTATTTTAAAGGTAGTATAATTATTTAAAGTATTTTAAAGGTAGTATAATTATTTATAAAAGGTAGTATAATTATTTATTTAAAAAATAGTGTAGATATCTTTATCTCAGCTGTGAAGTGTCAAAGGTGGCCAAAATTCTTGTGTAGATTTAAAGCATCACCTTTACTTCTGCTCTTTATTTTTTCATATGATTTGAGTTACTGTCTAGTGTCCTTTCATTTCAATCTGAAGAAGTCCATTTAGTATTTCTGGTAGGACAGATCTTCTAGTAATGAACTCTTTCAGATTTACTTACAAGGGAATGCCATAAGTCATATCTTCAACACCCAGCAGGCATTTTATAATACTTCCTAGCCTTCGCTGTTTGCTTGTGCAGAGCCTCCAGGTTAGCCAGAAGTGAGAACACAAAGAGTATTCTCAGGTCCTTTCTGAACACGTACAGAGCCCTGGGCTTGTGCAGACCTATATATGTGTATGACCATCTAGATTTGCAAAAATGTGTTGGAGATTTTCAACTCCCTCTATGGATATCATTCTCTGGCTTTTCCTTTTATAGTTAATGATTAGCCTCTTGTTTGTCTGAACTGTTATAGTCAGGTGTTTATGATGTCAAAAAATTGTATCTAAACCAAGCAGAGCAACAAAAAGAAAAATCAATTTAAAAAAATGAGGGTGGTCTAAGGGACTTCTGGGACAATATCAAGCATAATAAGGAGAAGAAAGTGAGCAAGGAACTGAAAACTTGTAGGAAGAAATAATGACTGAAAACTTTCTTGACCTGGTGAAGAAAAAAGACAGACAAATCCAGGAAGCACAGAGAGTCCCATACAAGAGGAACCCAAAGAGGCTCACACCAAGACACATGAAAATTAAAATGGCAAGGGTTAAAGATAAAAATATAATCTGAAGAGCCACAAGAGAAAGAGTTAGTTACCTACAAGGGAGCTCCCATAAGGCTGTCAACAGATTTCTCAACAGAAGCTCTTTAGGTCAGAAGGATTGACATGAAGTGTTCAAAATGATGAAAAGCAAGGACCTACAACCAAAACTACTCTATCCAGCAAGGCTACCATTTAAAATTTAAGGCAAAATTAATAACTTTTCAGGAAAAAAAAAGTTAAGGACTTTATTGCCACCAAACCAGTATTGCAAGAAATGTTAAAAGACCTTCTTTAAGAAGGAATGAAGAAAAGAGAAGAACATAGATATAAAGAAAAAAATGTTAAGTAAGTACCTATCAATAATAACTTTGAATAATAATTTTAAATGCTCCCATGGAAAGACATAGGGTAGCTGAATGGATAAGAAAACATGACCCATATAAATACTGCCTACGAGAGACCCACCTAGGAACAGAAGATACACATAGACATAAAGTGAAGGGATGTAAGAAGTATTACATTCAAATGGAAACAAACAAAAAAGCTGGGGTAGCTGTGGCAGGAATTCTTTTCACACGCATGAAGATATACAGTCCCGGGATTCACACGTGTCTGAGCAAAGCTCCGTGTGAGGAAAAATTATTCCCGAGTGGGCCAGCATGATTCATGTCAGTGGAAAAAGAATTCTCTAATGGGAATCTGGCTAAACATGCTTCTTAAAAATTTATTGCCTTGCTGAACCTCTCCCTCCTGGAGTCAAGGAGCTTATGTTAATGGATCCCTGAAATTCTTTCCTGCCCAACTGTTTACCTTACTGAGTAAACCTCCAGCTTATCTATCCCCTTCCCGTATATCTTTATGACCTAGCTGCAGACCCCTGTTTTGCGCATAGTTCATGAATAGCCAATCCAATGCAAATGTATCCTAAAACTTCTAATAAAAAGCCCGGCTGAGCTACGCCCAGGGCCTTTCCAGACCAGAAGGGAAAGACCCGTGGCACCGGACTTACTTCTCCAAGCATGAATCTGTGTGAGATTCATTCACGCGTTCGGTTGCGGTCCCCCACGGATTTTGCAGGATGAAATCTCAGCAGGTAGCAGTACTTAATATCAGACAAAATAGACTTCAAAACAAAGACCATAAAGAGAGACAAAAAAGGACATACAATACTAAATGAATTGACCCAACAAGAAGATGCAACCCTACACAGGAGCACCTAAATATATAAAGAAAACCTTGGTGGAAATAAAGGGAGAGATCAACAGTAATACACTCATGGTAGGGGATTTAAACACCCCATTGACATCAATGGATAGAATTTTCAGACAAGAAATAAGGCAACAGTGACCTTAAATGACACACTGGATCAGATGGATTTAATTGATATTTATAGAACATTTCATCCCAAAACAGCAGAATATACATTCTTTTCAAGTGCACATAGAACATTCTCTAGGATAGACCGTAAAACAAGCCTTAATAAATTCAGGAAGATTGAAATCATATCAAATATCTTCTCTGAACACAAAGGTATAAAACTGAAAAATGCTCAAATACATGGAGGCTAAATAACATGTTACTAAACAATGAATGGGTTAGCAATAACATCAAGGAAGAAATCAGAGGTTATCTTAAGACAAATGAAAATGAATACACAACCCCAAATCTGTGTGACACAGTGAAAGCAGTCCTTAAGAGGGAAATTCATAACATTACAGGCCTACCTCAAGAAAAATCTCAAATAAGCAATCTAACCCCACACCTAAAAGAACTAAAAAAGAACAATAAGCCAGAGTAAGTATAAGGAAGGAAATAATAAAGATCAGAGCAGAAATAAATGACATAGAGACTAACAAAATAACACAAAAGATCATTGAAACCAAGAGCTGGTTCTATGAAAAGATGAACATGATTGATAAACCTTTGACCAAACTCATCAGAGAGAGAGAGAGAGGGGGAGAGAGAGAGAGAGAGAATGCCCAAATAAATAAAATCAGAGATGAAAGAGGAGAAATAACAGTTGACACAACAGAAATACAAAGTATTGTAAGAAAATATTACAAACAACTACATGCCAACAAATTGTACAACCTGGGTGAATTGGATAAATTCCTAGAAACATACAGTCTTTCATAACTGAGTCAGGAAGAATCAGTAAAATTTCAGACATTTCTTGTAGCAATACTTTTTTCTGATATATTCCCTTAGGCAAGGGGAACAAAAGAAAAAATAAACAAACAGGACTACATCAAACTAAAAAGCTTTTGCCCAGGAAAGGAACAATCAACAAAATGAAAAGACAATTCACTGACACGGTAGAACATATTTGCCAATGATACATCTGATAAGGGGTTAATTTCCAAAATTTATAAAGAGCTTATACAACTCAACACCAATAAAACAAACAATCCAATTAAAAAATGAACAAAGATCCTGAATAGACACTTCTCCAAGGAGTACATACAGATGGCCAATAGACATATGAAAAGATGCTCATTGTTACTAATCATCAGAGAAATGCAAATTAAAACCACAATGAAATACCACCTTGTGCCTGTCAGAATGGCTGTCATCAATGAATCAACAAACAAGAAGTGTTGGTGAGAATATGGAGAAAAGGGAACCATTGTGCACTGTTGGTGGGAATAAAGATTGGTACAACCACTGTGGAAAACAGTATGGAGTTTCCTTAAAAAATTAAAAATCAAAGTGCCATATGACCCAATGATTCCATTTCTGGGAATATCTAAAGAAACCCAAAAACTGATTTGAAAGAATATGAGGTGTGTTCGGAAAAAGTCCAGCCATTGTTAATATAGGGAGAATGGCTTGCCTGACATGGATGTAACCTGGCAGCCAAGGAGAGTAGACTGGAGTGTGTATGCATGAACAATGATGACTCACTCTATTAGTCATTGGGGGCAGTAGATGCCGTTGAGTGAGCATGTATACTGTGTGGCCGTTGTATTTAAAATGAGCAAGTAGAGCAATGAATCTGCATCAAATTTTGTGTTAAGGTTGAACATTCTTCCATGGAAACTATTTGGATGATTCAGAAGGCCGCAGCTATGGGCATCTGGTGATTGGCAACTTCATCATGACAATATGCCTGCTCATGCATCACATCTCATGCAGACTTTTTTGGCGAAACATCAAATCACCTCCACACCCTCTACGGCCCAGATTTGGTGCCCTACAACTTCTGGCTTTTCTTAAAATTAAAATCATCTTTGAAAGGGAAGAGATTTCAGACTGTTGACGAGATTCAGGAAAATATGATGCAGCTGATGGCGATTGGTAGAATTGTGTGAGATCCCAAAGTGCCTACTTTGAAGGGTCATTGTCCTATGTACAGTATTTCCTGTTTCTTGTATCTTCTTCAATAAATGTCTCTATTTTTCATATTACATGGCTGGATACCTTTGCAGTCCTTATGCTTATTTCAGTGTTATTTATAATAGCCAAGATTTGGAAGCAGCCCAAGTGCCCAACAGCAGATGAATGGATAAATAACTGTGGTACATTTACACAATAGAATACTACTTGGCTGTAAAAGAGAAGGAAATCTTACCTTTTTATGACAGCATGGATAGACCTGGATAGTATTATGCTAAGTGAAGTAAGACAGTCAGAGCAAGACAAATACTGTATGATTTTACTTATATGTGGAATCTAATGAAAAAAATAAACAAAATAGAAAAGAATAATAGGTACATAGAACACAGTGACAACTGTCAGAGTGGAGGAGGGTTGGGGGGGGACTGGGTGAAAAAAGTAAAGGGATTAAGCATAAAAAACAAAACAAAACCAGACACAGACAAAAGTATGACTATTACCAGGGGAAAGGGCAGTGGGTCGAGGTAGAAGGGGGTGAAGAGGGGATAAATGGTCACTGAAAGGGACTTGACTTCGGGTGGTGAGCACATGATGCAGTATGCAGATGATATGTAGTAGAGTTGTACACTTGAACCTGTATGGTCTTATTAACCAATGTCACCCCAATAAATTCAATGAACAAAAACAGACAAAAATTGCCTTTAATTGTTTTTCACAAATTTCTCTCCTTCCAATCCTCCTCACCTCTCAAAGAGTTTATTTTTGCACTGAGTGAGCCCTGAGTCAGTGCTATAGTCTGGCTGCCTGTGTCTTCCCCACATTCATATGTTGAATTTGATGGTATTTGGAGGTAGGGCCTCGGAGAAGTGATTAGGTCATAAGGGCAGAGGCCTCCTGACTGAGATTATTGCCCCTATAAAAGAGACTCTAAAGACCTCCTCATTCCTCCCACCATGTGAAGACATAGCAAAGACTGTGGTCTGTGAACACAGGGGTGGACTTTCATCAGAAACCAATCTTCTTGTGCCTTGATCTTGGCCTTTCCAGCCTCCAACACCTTGAGAAATAAATCTTTGTTGTTTAAGCCACCCAGTCTATGGTATTTTTGTTATGGAGCCTGAATGGACTAAATTAGTTAAAATAGAAACAGCTTTGCATGCAGAATCTTGCAGGGAACTATCGGGCTGGTTAAATAATGAAAATTGTCTTGGGCTTTGAAGGACCTCCAATCCTGTTCTTTCTCCAATGGCTGCCAAGCTGTTGATTTACACATGATTGTGAAGCTGTTGTTTTCAAGGCTGTCATTAAGCTGGCATGGAGGGAATGAGAACAGAGCAAGTGAAAAATGCCACAAAACTCTCTGTCCTTCTTTAGATTTAGCAATTTTTCTTTAATAAGTACTCTGCAGATTGCTACGAGCCATTGGTTAATTCCAGAGATCTGAAATGTTAGTTCCGATCTTTTTTTTGAAGAAAACATTTTCTCATGTCTTTTATGGAGGAGAGAAACTTTGGAGGTTTTACTCTGTCATTTTCACTGATGTCATGTATTTAGTCTCTCTTTGATTCTTGTTTTGATCAAAGTGATATGGATACATTAACAACATTCAAAATGTATCAGTTAGAGGCAGGTAAAAGGGATTTTTTCCATCTTTTATTCCTGAATGTATGCATAGTCCACACAACTTCTGCACTAAGGACATGCCCATGTTAGCTTTGTACCATATTAATGGTGGTTACAGGTATTAAAAACAAATAAGCAAAACCTCCTAACATCCTCCCCCCCCCCCAAAAGCAAAAAACGAACAATAACAACCACGAAAAGCAGAGGGATGGTTACCATCAAGTGTGACTAGTCTTTTGACTTTTTAAAGTGGGATTACATCTTTGGTGCCATAGTTAACAAAGCACTGGTGTCAATGTCAGGCTTCCCCATGGGAATCACAGGTCTGCAGATGCTTCATTAGCTTGATTCTGTTTCCTAATCTGTAAAATGATACCAGAGATCTCCCAGAATTGCTTTATTAGCTACAAGGTAAAACTGTGTGTGTCACATGACAGAAATTCAGCTCAAAGCGGCTATCATCAATAGAAAGGATATTAATTAATAGTGACTATTATTCTTATGTCATTTACATGTCATGCCTCATAGGACATACTGAGCATACTTTCCCATACTAAGTTTGAAAACTCAGAGATGCTTTCTTATATGTTTTGTCCTTCAACATGTAGATTATGTAGATTTCTCATAGTTTGTGTTGGGGGGTGGCAGTTGAATGGAAAACAACTATTTCATGATTGCACTGTTCTTGATTTTAAACATGTGAGTATGAGATGGTTAAGAAGGGTGGGTGTGACTTGTGAGTGATCATGTAGTAAGTCCCATTCATCCCAGCATATAGGAGAGAGGCATGGTGGAGCCTAGGGTTAAATTGATTAAGTTCAGCCATAAAGATGAAAGGACAGGTATAGCATAGGTGAATTGAGGACAAGGAAGAGAGAACAGTAAGAATGAGAGAAGAGAGCTAATCATGTGTTGGAGGACAGAGGGAAGAGTGAATAAGTTATAGAAATAAAGAGAATTTGATGGCTCATTAAGAAAAAAAGAAGCAAAGTAGGGAGGCTTCAGCATTCCTGGTGGAAGGGAAAAGGTGCTTGTATCTCTGGCTTCAGTGTGGAATGCACACTTATTTCTCCTAGTTTAAATTGAACTTTTCCTGTCCCTTTAGAGAAGGCAGAGTAACCGTAGCAAAATGATTGTAAACATATGGTGTGTGTTAATGTGATCGTTCGCTCCCTCATTATGGATTTAGTATGAACATTAACATCTAACTGTCTAATTTCCCAATAACCATTGAAAAATTAGAGCTGCATCATTGCCACCCTACTACTTAGTATAATAATTTTGTCATTTCTAAAAGCATTTAATCTTCACAAAATAATGCAAATCATTTGCCTTTTGTATTATTTTGACTTTTGGACTATATTGATTTGATTTATTTGCAAATTATGTATCTGTATAAAATAAAAATCAGTTAACAATATTTTACATAAAAATAAATTACAGTTATATTATCTATGTTTTTCTTTATGAGATCAATGTTTATTTGTTCCTTGCATATCTAGGTACATATCAAAGCTGTTAAAAATTGTCATATAGATGTATATGGTAAAATACCCAAATCTTTCCATGCTTTGTTTAAATTGCTTCCATAAATCACCAAAAATAAATTCTTACTGTGTGCACAGGCATAATTCATTATTCAGTGGGAAAAAATTTCTATGAAGCTGAAGACTTATGTGTGGTTCTGGTTTTAGACATATATGTGACCTCATAATAATTTGCACATTGTATAAAAACACATTAGGAAGTGCACATATGCATACACATTCACATGCCTACATACAAGATTATATATTCTCTCTTTCTCTCTCACACACACAAGCATACAATCAGCTCACACACACTCACACTCAACTGTACATATTGATGTACAGTATTCATGTATTCTCATATGCTTGTGCAGGTATAGATATTTAAAATTCATTGTGAGTTTTTCCTATTGAATTTGGAACATGGAGAACTCTTTTTTACACTGTATTATTTTCGCTAATAATGAGGGATAAACCTGCTGAGATTTAGCTGCCTTTCAACTTGGATATGAATAAACAGAGCGATTTATGCATTTAATTTTGGAATATAGTTGGTGCTTCTATTAAATACCAACCCTTAATGTTTCTTTAGATATTTGATTAATGTTAAAAGCATTTGAGGCAGAAATGCACATAAAAAAGCTTTAACTTTAACCTTTTCCTTAAAGATATGGTCATTCATAAATTTCCATAAAAGGGAATAAATAATCATCAGTTAAATATAGCTTCTACTAGGATTAGAGCTAAATGCACAGTGATTCTACCTTGTGCCTTTATTTTTTTAAAATCATTTTTATTTTTCAATTACAGATGTACAATATTATATTAGTTTCAGGTGTACAACCCAGTGATTAGATGTTATATAACTTACTAAATGAATATCCTGACAAATCTCACCCATCTGACACCATATACAGCTATTACAATATTATTGACTGTATTGCCTATGCTGTCCTTTACATCCCTGTAACTGTTCTGTATCTACCAATTTATACTTCTTTGTCCTTAACCTTTTTTTTTACCTATCTCATACCCTTTCCCATTTGGCAATGATCAAAATGTTCTCTGTATCTCTAAGTCTGTTTCTATTCTACTTATACTTGTTCATTTTTAAAATTTAATTGTTAATAGATATATATTTATTGCCATTTTACTGATCATATTTTTTATCCTTTTTTTCCTTCTTAAAGACAACCTTTTAACATATGTAATGTTGGTTTGGAGGTGATGAACTCCTTGAGCTTTTTCTTCTCTGGGAAGCCTTTTATTCATCATTTGATTCTAAATGATAGCTTTGCTGGGTAGAGTAATCTTGGTTGTAGGTTCTTGCATTTCATCACTTTGAATATTTCTTGACAGTACCTTTTGGCCTGCAAAGTTTCTGTTGGGAAATCAGTCGATAGTCTCATGGAAGCTCCCCTGTAGGTAACTGCTTTTCTCTTGCTGCTTTTAAGATTCTCTCTTTGTCTTTAACCTTTTGTACTTTAATTATGGTGGATCTGGTATGGGCCTCTTTGGGTTCATCTTGTTTGGCTTTCTGCACTTCTTGGATTTGTATGTCTATTTCCTTCAACAGGTTAGGGAAGTTTTCTGTTATTATTTTTCAAATAGGTTTTCAATTTTCTTGCTCTCTCTGTTCTCCTTCTGGCACCCCCATGATGTGAATGTTGGAATACTACAAGTTATTTCAGAGGCTTTTTACACTAGCTTCATATTTTTGCATTCTTTTTTTTTTTTTTTTGGTGTTCTTATTGAGTGTTTTTTGCTTTCTTATATTCCAAATTACTGATTTGATTATTGGCGTCATCTACTCTACTGTTGATTCCCTACAAATTATTCTTTATTTCAGTTAATGTAGTCTTCATTTCTGACTGGTACTTTTTAATGGTTTTCATGTCTTTTTTATGCTATTGAAGTTCTCACTAAGTTCATCTGTTCTTTTCCTAAGTTCATTGAGCATCCTTATAACCAGTGTTTTGAACAGCATCTGATAGATTGCTTATCTCCATTTCATTTAGCTCTTTCTCTGGAGTTTTGATCTGGTCTTTCATTGGGGCCATATTTCTTTGTCTTCTCATTTGGGCAGCCTTCCTGTGTTTGTTTCTATATATTAGGTAGAGCTGCTTTGACTCCACGCCTTGTTAGTGTCACCTAATATAATAGGTGTCCTGTAGGGTCCAGTGGCACAGCCTACCCTATCACCCATGCTGGGTACTCAAGGTGCACCCTTTGTGTAGGCTGAGTACACCCTCCTCTGGTAGTTGAGCCTTGGTTGCTGTTGGCAGGTCAGTGGGAGGGATTTACCCAGGCCATCAGCTGAGAGGATTGGCTATGACTACTTAACACAAACCTCTGCCCTCCATAGAGAATCAGTTGTGCAGGGACAGGGTGGTGGTGCTCCAGTGTGATCTGTAGCTATCCACTGGGTACACTAGCCCTGGGGTTTCCCAGATGGTACAAACCAAGGTAAGCCTCCACCTGTGTTTTGCCCAGGGCCACCTGTCTGAGCCATAAAGCAATCTGAGATGACTGGTACTTGTGCTGGGCTTAGAGATTCTGAGGCGAAGCCAAGCTTTGAATCTCAGCTGGCTGCTACTAGTGCCATGGCTGGGGTTCACTGAGGCCAGTTGTTGCTTGCTTGATAGGACTGAGGAAATTGTGAAGCTTTAGCGAAGACCAGCCATTCATATGGAAAAGCAGCTTGGGTGGGCCCATAAGTTGCATGGGGTAGTCTCTGGGGATCTCCAAGATGGATCAAACAGTGTTAACCAGGTTGATGGAGTCTCAGATATGGCACCAACGGGCTAACTCTGTGGGAGAAGGGTTTAGAAAGGGGACAATGGCTTCTGATCACCTTGATGCCAGACACTTCAGTTCCTCCCTGTATAACACTGGTGCCTTCTCAGCTGCTACTCTGGTGCTGGAACTCAGAGGGAGTAAGTATGAGTAGGTGAGTCTGTGTGTGGGTTCTTTAAAAGGAACTACTTGGGGCTCTAGAAGTTTTTTCTTCTGACTCAATCCCTGCTGGTTTTTGCAGCCAGAAGTTGGGGGACTTATCTTCCTGGCACTGGAATCCCGGGCTGGGGGGCCTGGTGTGGGGCTGGACCTCCTTGCTCCTTAGATATCCCTCCTGAGTTTTTATCCACCACACATGGATATGGGATCAGCCCATTCCGTGTCTGCATCCCTTCTACCCATCTGGATGGATGTGGTTTCTTTAATTTAGTAGTTGTCAGACTTCCATTCAACTTGATTTCTGACGGTTCTGAATGATGGTCATTCTATATTTTAGTTGTAATTTTGATGTGGTTGTGCATAGAAGTGAGCCATACTGCCTATGCTGACATCTTGACCAGAAGTTGCACCTCCTTTCTGCTTTCTGTTCACCACAAGCGGGTGTGAGACCAGCCAATTTTGCGAATCTGCCCCTTCTACCAGTCTTAATGTGGCTTCTTATATCCTTTGTTGTAGGATTTATGTCCAACTTAATTTCAGGTGGTTCTGAGTGATCATTGTCTGTGGTTTAGTTGTAATTTTTATGTGGTTGTGGGGGGATGCTAGTACTACGTTTACTTATCCTGACTGGAACTCTACTTGATGCCTCTTTTTCTTCTTGTTTTTTTATGTGTTAGGTTTTAATTGCATGAACATTCACCCCACATCCAATCTAGACTAGTGTACTGCATGTTCCAATCATATTCAGCATAGGACAACTGAACAAATTGTACAGCATATCACCTAGACTACTGCGTGTCGTATTTATGTCCATATAACCTTATATACTCCCTCCATCTTCATTTTGTGTAGACCAATCAACAAAGGTGAAAGGAATGTATAGGCATATTATCAACCTCACCTTGGCCTCTTTGTTAAGAATGAGGATTGTTAAGAATAAGGGGTTTGAATAGAACCAGCAAATTGTAATGAGGAGTGGTACTGTGGTATTCCTCCACATTTTGCACCCAGGCCACTGAAACTTTGGCTGAAAGGAAGAGCTCATGGAAACAACATATTTTGCATACCTGTCACTTGGGAATTTTAGAACTTGAACTTAAGGAACTCTAAACCTAATTCATCAGGCATCCTTTCTCAAACTGTCTCTTTAGAGATGAGAAAATAGAGGCCCAAAGAGGCGAAATAACCTAAGATCACAAAAATAGTTTGTGTCAAGGCCAAGACTATAACAATAACAATCTTTTAGTTCCTAACCCAGAGTGTCTTCCTTTACCCCTTCCTTAAATATTATTGACACCCATTACTTGGGTGATTCACCTCCTATTGCTTCTTTTCCACTGTCTAAATTATGAGTGCTTGAGTAGGGTGAATTTCATCATGCACATTCTGTAGAACCTATAATTTCCTTTTATCTAAGCTCTGGTCTCATGGTTATTAGCTTGTGCCCGAATGTGAGTGGTTTGTCAATATCCAGGCCTGAAGGATTGTATATCAGATTCCTATTATTTTTAATTACTAGTTAAACACCTTCATTAGAAGTAGGACCTTTGAAATTGTGTCCAGAAGCTTTCTGTTATTCTGTTTTAAATTGTGAAAAGTGGATATCATGAAAAGGGCTCTTTCAGTTTCAAAAGTATTCATGTGATAATATGACCCCAAGTGAATGTGAGCTAAGAACCTGGTTCACATGGTATATTGAATTCATTTCAGAGTTTTTAGAAGGGAGTATATGCTCAATATTTTTATAATTAGTATGGGCTTTATAAGTAATTTTATTGTATTATATAGGTTTGGGACTTTTAAGCAAAAGACTATCTGAGCTGGTGGTGAACTCCACAGGTAGGATGTTGTCAACCTGTAGCTGACTGAAGTTCAACTAGTTTAGTGGTGCAGCAGTTAAGAAGCATTGATTTCATCTGTCTGCTTGCAGACTTTTTGTAGGTATGGAGAATGTCTGCTGGCCTAGAAGGTTTTTATAAAGATATGTATAATATAAAGTAGACAAATTAATACTAATTATTCATAGTAGGAGTTTGGTTTTAATTGTACAGGCAGTTGTTTTATACCTATTTGATTTTTCCTTCTATTTTTGCCTAGTGGGTTGTAGGATGTAGGAGGGAGCTAGAAAAATTCCAGAGGTCAAACACAATTTCAAGGTAGTTGCTTCCTTTCTTGTGAATTTACTGTTAATCCTTTTGGTCAGTAATCTCTTTAGTTGAATATACAGCACAGTTCTCCTAGTTGAAGACCCCAAATATGATTTCAAAGTGATTGAAAACCTGGTGATAAAAAAATTTCCAATAATATTCTCATTTTATGATTATTTCCTTGGATGATTTTTTAAAGATGAAGAAGCAATAATCATGTGGAGGCATTTAATATTACGTATTTAGAGACTTTAATAACTTGAGATTAATATTTATAAAACTTTTATGGGTGACATAGCCAACATTTAATGAAAATACCTCATTACATTAGTATTATTAGATTGACTGATATAATAATAAAATATAAATTATGCATTTTCTCATTGATCCTTGACAAGTTTTTATATGGAAACATGACTGATGGGGCTGGATACTTGTAGACTTTGGAATTGTTCCAATATGAGTTTTAATAGAGGCTTTGGTACTTAACTGGCAGTGAGAATTTCAGGAAATTAATTGTTCTCTGAAACTCTTTCCTTACCTAGTAAATGACAATGGTCCTTCCTGTCTTGCCTTATTTTTTTAATATATTAATGATGCATTGTATAAGGACCCAGCATGATGGTTTGAGTGTAATGATGATAATAGTAAATAATACTAGTAACAAAGTAATCAGTGTAAGGAATAATCTAAATACCATATGAAATAACTAATATTGACCTTGTAAAAATACATATTCTATATCCAAAATGACCAAGTATTTTATTTGTTGTCTCTCAGTAAAAACCAAGGTGTCAAGTGAGAGTTTCTTTATACTCTAGGAAATAAGATGAGGCAGGAGATGAAATTCAGTTCAAACAAAAGGCCTAATGAGCATTACTTGAAACCTTTGTAAAAATTGTACAGTTAATAAGGTGGCTTAATTTCATTGCTAGAGGAGCTGATGCATATTTCATTCATCTTAAGCCTTTCCTCTTTCAGAGCCAGAATGAAAATATAATAATTGCATAGTCCGTGATTAGCCAGCTGCTTAGCAATTCTCTGTCTTACAGAATATTTTCTGCTGTATCTTTTTGATGGCAATGGATAGCAAGTAGTCAATATTAGTTGCAGATGGACAATATATTTTTCTTCTGATGTAATTGCTCTCCTTTTACTATAGTATCAGGGCTACTGGCAGTGTTCCCAATCTGTGTTGTTACAAAAACTGATGACAAAAAAGTTGCATCCACGATACACAGAGTTAACCCTTTTCATGAAGATGTAGGCAGTTTCACCACATTGACTTTTGTAGCTGTTTCTCTCTTGCTTTAAACCTGAAACCTTTGTTGTAGTAGGACCAATGGAGGTTCATCAGAATCTGTGCCCAGTTCCTCATCTTCACAGCAAATGCTTGTAAATAGAGTGTGAGTCATAGGGCCTCACACCCATCTTGTCCTCATCCCACCCCCAACAGAGCAACAGCAACTATTAGACAGAAGAATATTCCAGAAAGAAATTAAATCTATATTTAACAGCACAGCCGGGGCTGGTAGTCATCGCAGATTCCTGTAAGGAAACATCTTGGGCATCCAGGGTGCACAGTCACTCCTTCTCATGACCATTTGGCTAGAAAATTGCCCCAGACATCATGCCTGTCACTGAGGGCAAGGCAGACTTTTAAAGTAGATGACTGGGGAGGAGGGATTATATTAGTTTGGATTCCTACTTTTCCATTCTTGACAGATTAGTCTTTCCTGAGTGCTGAGAGTTTAGCTAAACTACTCCAAAATATTACTGCCTTGGCCTTGGCATCCGTGTTGTGTGTCCAAGCAGCCTGTGGGCGCCTTGAACTGACACGAATCCACATCCCTCCCCAGCACCGTCCCCCCCTGCCCCGGCCACCTAGCACGTGCCCTAAATAATAGTCCAGAGTCACAAGTAAATGTAAGCTTCTGATATGACTCATTCTCCCCTGCCTCCCAGGGCCTTCCCTCTGTGCTCCCCTTAGATAAGACCCCACCTCTAGTGGGGTCTTATCTAAAACTCCACTGTTTACCAAAACTCCACTGTTTACCAAAACTCCACTGTTTTTGATATGAATTGACCAATTTGGCCTTAGCCTGGGAGCCCCAAAGCACTCCATATGTGGGCTGTGGACTATAAGAGAGCATGTGCCCCAGGTCCTGCAGCAATCTTTGCTTGTATCTTACCTTGATCTCTCCTTGTGGGCCCTCAAGACACGCCTTGTACTTCTTCTAGGACCTGTCAGTAATAAACTCCTCTATTTCAATTCCCCTGTGGTCTTTGCTGAACCATCTGGCTCACCATCTGATATCCCAGGGCTCTACTTAACAAATGCTAATTTAATAGTCACAACACTGATGAACCCTAAATGTCTGCGATAATTATCAAGTGAGCCTCCCCTGCCCCCCAAATCAGTGAGAGCCCAGCCAAAGAGACATTTAAGATTCCTGTCCTGCATCAGCACACCATATAGCCCAGATCGCCATTGCTGGGTAGCAGAGCCCTAAAAGTTCAGTGCTATCTGGTAGTCTTTTCAAATCTCCCTACTATGCCCACTTTCACTGCTGTTTCTCTTATGACCTGGTACATATGTGCCTGTGCATGCCAACCCCCCTCCCCCAACACACATGAAAAGGCCTTTGTCTGCATAATAACCACCTGTGTCTCCTAAGATTTTTCTGCCTCCAAGTTTTTAGCCATTTCTCCAGGCTCTGGGTTGGTGTTTGCATTTCTCAAGATTCCTCCCTGCATCACCCTTCTGGCAAGGATTAAGTTTGCTTTTGATGCCTGCAACACCTTTGCTGTGTTCTCTTAAAATATGTTATAACAATTAACTAAGTAAGCTTTCAACTGGCTCACTCTGATCAAACCGTCTTCAGTGTTTATGTTTCTAAATTGTATCTGAATTTTGTTGCAAACCCCAGATTTAGTGGGATCATTAAAAATATTTCTTGTCTTTTCCCTGTGGGTGTTTTTTTCCTTCCATATTTATAAAATGGAGCTACATTGTATACAGAGGAGGCTTCTAAAGCTTTTTCATAAAGTGGAACTGGAATACAGTAAAACATTCCTTTTGGAAGCCCCCACAAATCACTCAAAATGTAAAATGCATATATGTGGATAACCTCAAAAAAATCAGCAGCCAAACAGCTTTTCCTGTAGCATCGATCCAATTGTCATTTCTTCAATTGAGTATCAGATTGTGACAGGCAACCTCCGTGTTACTGAACCGCAGAAACACCTCCCAGTCTACAGAGAGTGGGGCTCCGAGAGGGTACGCCCGCAGAGAGCAAGGAGCCTCGGTGGGCCCCATCCCCCCCCCAACCTCCCACCTGCAGCTGGGCGAATGACAGGCAACCTGCTTGTTAAGCCTCTGTACTTTGTAACTTCTTTGTAACTTGCGTTTTAAGCCCCTGTGCCTTGTCCTTTGTTTTCACCAAATAAGATAGCTAGACCTAACTTCTGCATTAGACTTCTGTAACCTCGCTTCGCCACACAGGCAGGAAGTCCGGGGCTATTTAAACCCGGGAAGGTCAGAGCTCGGGGCTCAGAATTTGGAGTCCTTCTCCTCTGAGCCCGCGTAATAAAGAATCGAGCTCCGCCATCTCTCCTGCGTGTGAGTTATTTTTCCACAACAAGATGATGTTTTGGCTTGTGTTTTGACATAATGCAATAGAAACATATGTATGTTTAACCTGGAATCATGCTTAGTGAGCTGAGATACAATATTGGAGGCAGATGGATTGACTGAAGACACAGCCGATTCTGTTGCTGCGGCCCCACTTGCACTGTGGCATATGTTTTTCATCGAGAGCAATGTAGAGTAGATTGTCAATACTTGCTCTTGGTTCTCTTCTTTTCCTCAAGCAGCTACACTTGAATTTGCATACGTCAAATGTACAAATGACAGCATTCCACAGTTCTTTGCATAGTTCAAGCCTGACCCTCAGCATTTTCCATGGCCAACCATGTATGGCATTAGGAGCCACTGGTGATAATAATAACCACCATTTATTATTTATTAAGTGTGCAAGGTATGATACTAAATGTTTTATGTTATAATCCAATTTGATCTGCACAGCTCTGTAAATTCTGCATTTTTAGTCCAATTTTCCAGATATATATGGATATATGAACTTATAAAAGCAAGAAATATTCAAAGTCGTGAAAAGCACGCACCTACAGCCAAGACTGCTCTACCTAGCAAAGCTATCATTTAGAATCAAAGGGCAGATAAAAAACTTCCCAGACAAGAAAAAACTAAAGGAGTTCATTATCACCAAACCATTATTACATGAAGTGTTAAAGGATATATTTAAGAAAGAGAAGATCAAAACTATGAACAGTAAAATCGCAAAAAATACATATCTATGAACAATTAAATCTGAAAAACAAACTAAGCAAACAAGAAGAACAGAGACAGAATCATGGATATGGAGAATGGATGGTTTCCAGATGGGAGGGAGGTATGGGGGAATGGGTGAAGAGGCGAGAGGATTAAGAAGTACAAATAGGGCCAAATGAAAGAACACAGCAAAACCTGAGAAAGAGAACTAAGCGAGGAGGAGATTGCTAGCCTATCTGGTGGAGAATTTAAAGCTCTGGTAATCAAAATGCTCACAGGTTTGATTGAGCTGGATTGAAAAATGAAAAAACAAATGAAGGATACCCAAAGTGAAATAAAGCAAAATATTCAGGGAACCAATAGTGACAGGAAGGAAAGCAGGACTCAAAGCAGTAATTTGGAACAAAAGGAAAAAATAAATATCCATCCAGAGCAAAAGGAAGAAATAAGAATTCAAAAAAGTGAAGAGACTCTTACAAACCTCTGGGACAACCTGAAATGTTCCAATATTCAGGGGTACCAGAAGGATAAGAACAACAGCTAGAAATGGAAAACTTTTTTGAACAAAAAAATGAAGGAAAACTTCCCCAATCTGGCAAAGGAAATAGACTTCCAGGAAGTCCAGGAAGCCCAGAGAGTCCCAAAGAAGTTGGACCCAAAGAGGAACACACCAAGGCACATCATCATTAAGTTACCCAAGATTAAAGATAAGGAGAGAATCCTAAAAGAAGCCAGAGAAAAGGAGACAGTTACCTACAAAGGAATTCCCATTAGACTATCAGCTGATTTCTCAAAAGAAACCTTGCAGGCGAGAAGGGGCTGGAAAGAAGTATTTAAGGTCATGAAAGACAAGGACCTACATCCAAGATTACTCTTTCCAGCAAAGCTTTCACTTAGAATGGAAGGGCAGATAAAGTGCTTCTCAGATAAGGTCAAGTTAAAGGAGTTCATCATCATCAAGGCCTTATTATATGAAACATTAAAGGGACTTATCTAAGAAAAAGAAGATAAAAAATATGAACAGTAAAATGACAACAAACTCACAACTATCAACAAATGAACCTAAAAGAAAAGAAAAACAATGAAAACAAAACCTAAGCAAACAACCAGAACAGGAACAGAATCAAAGAAATGGACATCATACAGAGGGATTGCAGTGGGGAGGAGGAAGGGAGGAATCGGGGGGAAATGTACAGGGAAGAAGAAGCATAGTTAGTAGGCATAAACGGGGAGAGGTAAAAAATGGTATAGGAAACAGAGGACTCAAAGAACTTATATGTGCAACCCATGGACATTAACTAAGGTGGGGGGAATGCTGGAGGGTTGGGGCAGTGTGGAGGGGGGATAAAGGGGAAAAATTGGGAAAACTTTAATAGCATAATCAATAAAAATACTTAAAAAGAAAAGAAGTACAAATAGGTAGTTACAGAATAGCCATGGGGATGTAAAGTACAGTACAGGAAATGGAGTAGCCAGAGAACTTACATGCATGACCAGTGGACATGAACAAAGGTGGGGGGATTGCCTGAGGGAGTGGGGTGTGCTGGATGGAGGAGGGCTAAGAGGGGAAAGTGGGACAACTGTAATAGCATAATCAATAACATATAATTAGAAAAGAATTTTTCAATCTTCAAAAAAAAACCCTACCAAAAAATTCAAGTAAACAATAGACCTTATTCACTGTTTTCACCCCACCTAGGGAGTGTGTGTTTGTGTGTATGTGTGTATTGTGTGCCAACTGGCTTAGAATGTGTAACATTCTAAAGAGACAAAGGTCAGTAAGCTAATATTAAAAATGGTTTTATTATATTTACAGTGAAATGACAATACTAAAAGTTAAATCTCTGTGAGTCATATAGCTAGTTCAGCTTAGTATTTGAGCCCTGCTGCTGCTTATTCTTTGTAAGGAGAGTATTTTTTGTTTCTAACTTATTTCTAGTATCTATTTTCTAGTTTTTCAGCTTTCTCAAGAAATAGGACCTTGGTAATATTACAAACTGCAAAATATTGTTGTACTATATTTTTTTCTGTACATAACAGCTGTTTTCTGGGCTATTTTTAAAAAATTAGGTGGTCTGTACCACAGTCTTGGGGTCTTCACATACAGAGTGTCTTGAAATTTACCCATTTTCTAGTATAATACAATTTTCCCTTGAAAATAGGGTTTATTTTTTTAAATATATTTTATTGATTATGCTATTACAGTTGTCTCATTTTTCCCCCTTTCTTCCCCTCCACCCCCCATTCCCCGCCCTTTAATTTTTGTCCATAGGTCATACACATCAGTTCTTTGGCTTCTACATTTCCTATACTATTCTTAACCTCCCCCTGTCTGTTTTCTACCTACCATTTATGCTACTTATTCTCTGCCCCTTTCCCTCCTCTCTCCCCCTACCACTCCCCTGTTGATAACCCTCCATACCTTATATAAATCCCTTTAACATTTCATATAATAAAGGCTGGGTGATGATAAACTCCTTGAACTTGACCTTATCTGAGAAGCACTTTATCTGCCCTTCCATTCTAAATGATGGCTTTGCTGGATAGAGTATTTTTGGATGTAGGTCCTTGCCTTTCATGACTTGGAGTACTTCTCTCCAACCCCTTCTTGCCTGCAAAGTCTCTTTTGAGAAATCAGCTGACAATCTTATGGGAATTCCTTTGTAGGTAACTGTCCTCTTTTCTTTTGCTGCTTCTTAGATTCTCTCCTTATTTTTAATCTTGGGTAATGTAATTATGTGTCTTGGTGTGTTCCTCCTTTGGGTTCAACTTCTTTGGGACTCTCTGAGCTTCCTGGACTTCCTGAAAGTCTATTTCCTTCAGCAGCTTGGGGAAGTTCTCCTTCATTATTTGTTCAAATAAGTTTTCAATCCCGTGGTCTTCCTCTTCTCCTTCTGGCACCCCTATGACTCAGATGTTGGGACGTTTAAGAATGTCCTGGAGGTTCCTAATCCTCTTCTCAGTTTTTTGAATTCTTGTTTCTTCATTCTTTTCTGGTTGGATGTTTTTTTCTTTCTGCTGGTCCACTCCGTTGATTTGAGTCCCAGTTTCCTTCTCATCCCTTCTCATTTGTTCAAGTAATAGCGACAATTTTTCTTAGAATCCTGTGAGCATCCTGGTTACCCGTGCTTTGAACTGTGCATCTGATAGATTGGCTATCTCTTTGTCACTTAGTTGTATTTTTTTTTCCTGGAGCTTTGATGTGTTCTTTCATTTGGGCCATTTTTTCTCTTGGTGCACCTGTTACTTTAAGGGGTGGAGCCTTAGGTGCTTACAAGGGCAGGGTAACCCACGTCGTTGTGTTGTGACGCTGTCTGTGGGGGCGGGGCCTGAGAGAACAATGGCACTTGCTCTGTTCTCTGCACTTCCCCAGCTACCCACAAGCAAGTTGGGCCCTTCTTTGCTGGCTCCAGGGTGAGTGGATGGGCCTGCACAGTTCCAAGTCCCTGTGGGTCTCCCCAACGAACTCTCCTGTGAGGCTGGGAGTTCCTCCCACTGCTGCCTCATCCCCCACAGGTGTATTCAATTGGTGGTTTGAGGCTTTATTTCCCTGCATTGGTGGGCCGCGTGACCTGTTCCGCTCCCCAGCTTTTCCTCCTGGTTTATCTGCGTGAGATTGAGGGACCACCCAGTCCACCAGTCTCAGCCCCGGTTTTGTCGAGTTCGCCTGCCTCATTTGGACCAGGCGCGCCCGCCACGGGCCTCTCCGGGCAGCTGGAGCGTTGCTGGTACCGCCCCACAAACCGGAGCACTCTTCCCAAGTGCTCTCCACCCGGCTCCGCCCCGCTTACCGGTCTGGGTGAATGTGTCTTCTTTAACTCCTTGGTTGTCGGACTTCCACTCAGTTCAGTTTTCTGTCATATCTGGCTGTTTTTGTTTTTTAAATTGTTTTTCCTCTTTTGGTTGTGCGAGGAGGCACAGTGTGTCTGCCTACGCCTCCATCTTGACCGGGAATCCTCCCTTGAAAATAGGGTTTTTTGTTCTGTTGGGGCTAATCTGAGTTGTTCTAGATACAACCTTAGGGTGTTTCTGTCAAAAAAGATCTTAGTATTAAGCTGCCTATGTGGGTGAATTAACTTTTTGTATTATCTATTTCTCAGAGGTTTAATAGGGAATTTATCTTATTTCCATGTACTGTGATATATCACTTATTCTGCTTTTTAACTTTATAAAACTCTAATTTCTGTTTTTATATTTCTTTTGTTTGACATTTCATGCTGTATAGTTTTTTCTTTATTTTATTCATTCACTTGTAACACTTCAAGGTTTAGGGAATATATTTTAATTATTTCAGTGTTGACTGTTGTAATTATGATCACACACACCTATTTACCTATCTTTATCTTTGTTGCTTATTAATATTTGTTTTAACTTTAAACGAAAAGTTATATGGCCAGAATTACATTGTGGCATCTAGCTTATCAATTTTATAGGTAGACATGATACTCTAGGCAAAGCGAATACTAGCAGCAGCCCACTCGCTACTGGAATAACCTGCACCAACAGAGTTAATTTTAAGAACTACCTCTTAAAACACACTTTTCAAGTTTTCCTGAATATTTTGTTTCTGTTAGGCTCAGCTTTAAAGTAGACAGGTTTTAATTAGGTTGATTTCCAAAAAATACATGCTCTTCTAAATATGGTTAATAAACAACCTCCAAGCCAACAACAGAATTTTATAACAAAACACTGGCTTTAATTTAGTTACTTAAAAATGCATATTCTCCTTTTAAAAAATATTTATCAGGGGCCATTTAGCACATTGAAACATTAATGTGTTAAGTGGCACAAATGAAAATATGCTTGGAAGACATTTATAAAAAATATCATAGTTAGCTTTGCAGATATGGGATACGTATTACAGTAAATGTCACAGTTAGCCATTAAATATAGGACATTAAATTGGCTCTAAATTCAGTTATGTATATACATGTGTGTATGTGTATGTACACACACATACATGCACACACTTATGTATTAAATATATTTAGAGCAAGAGTCTGTTGACATTTTAGAACAATACAGTCATATAATACTAGTAAACAGTTGCTCAAAAAACTACAATATTTGTGTAATGAAGGGGCAGACAACCTGCTCAGGAAAGCGAGTCTTAACCAAAGTCAGAGAGAATATCCTGAATTTTGAAGGACAGTGTTACTATCAAATCTTGAAATAAACCTTCTCACTTTCTTTTCAATTATGCACGTATGCCTGTCACTTTCTCAGGAATAGTGATTAAGTGTAGAGCATATTTCTCTCTATAATATAGAAAATTTGTCCATCTGTCTGTCCATGTGTATATGTGTGTGTGATCTTTGTATTTTTATTGAAAACATAAATCTGCCAAGAGAAGGTGCCTAATAATTTCCTGACATTTTCTCCTGATGTTTAACTTCTTGCCATGCTGCCGCTCTTTCTGAGCTGTGGTCTCCATGTTAGGCAGTGGTGGAGAATTGACATTCTGTATCAGAGTACGCTTGTACTTTCTCCTCTATTTTCTCATAACTCTACAGCTCTGCTTAGATCTTCCCCCAGGAGAGGTCTGCCCTCTGAACCTAGAATCTACTCTGCAAAAGACAGGGTGCTCTTTTTGTGGCCAGAAGTTCAGCTTTCAAGGAACTCATAGTACAGGTAAAATACACAAAATATCTGTAAGGCTGAGTTTAAATGTTACCAGTGCAACACTATTCAGGAAGCCCAAAGCGGGGAAAACACCGGGGCAGGAAAAGAAATCTTGTGGTATTTTTGATGAATCTTAAAGACTGGGTAAGGTTTCATCAAAAAAGATGCATCATGGATACGTAAGGAAGTAGGAATGCTATTTGGAGACAGAAGTGCCTGATGGTTACTGTGCAGAGTCCAGTTTGGATAACACCAAGGAAATGTGAGGAGGAGTTATGGGAGAATAGACCAGAAAATTAAGGTAGGTCCAAATTGTTTTCCTGGAATTAGTCTTTCTCATCTGGGCTTCCACAAGAGAATTAAGCCTTACATAAAATAAATTAAGTAATTATTTTCTCAGTCCTCCAAAAGTTACTATATAGCTATCGCCCATCGAGATGCATAGGAGAGAAGTTAATTCATTACAGACAATGGGTGCTCAGGGCACTTGGGTTTAATGCTCTCTGGGAGCCCCGATTGAGAAAGGCTGGTCTAGACACTGAGTCATGAAGAACCAGGGAAAACAAGAGTTGAATTGTGACATGGTACAGCTGTGTTTTGGGAAAACTTAACTGACAACAGTGTTCAGAACAGTTTGAGGATTGTGAAACTAAAGATTATTGAGCTTTTGTAACATGAAAAATAATACAAAAAGTGAAAATGGTAATAAAAAAAGGTGTTGGGTGCACAAGATTTATTAATTCCTTCACTTAAAGCAATAAATATTAGGTATTTTGGATGTTATATATTGTGGCTACTAAGATGAATAAAAATAGACCCAGCCATTACCACCTAATGGGAGCCAGACATTAAGCAAATAAGCACAAATCCATATAAATTCTTAACAGAGATCAATGTAATCTCAGTGCAATAAACAGTGACATAAAGTCTACTATAGCAAGGTTTATGTACTTAGAAGTATGATAGAATGAGCCTTTTTTTATATGGTGAGTTGGAATTTATTTTATCATTAATGAAAGACTGGTATGTTAAATTAGGAACTAAAATTATATAGCAATCTCCTTTCTCCTCTTCCTGATCATGTGCTCTTTATTATATTGATGGCAGGGTTACATTATATTCACTGTAAATTATAATATCATTGCCTATGTCCATGATCATTAAAAGCCACTGCTTTATTCTCCAATTCCTATTCTTACTAAAGAATACTTTTGTGAATGATTCTTGCATGAGGGTATAAACCCAAATACAAACAGGATTTTCTCTCTTTGTAGGTACTTGCATCATCAGTGCATTTTATCTGCTCTGTTTGCATTCTGTTGTTCACTGTGAAACAGGCTCTCCTCAGGAATGCCTGAGTGAGTTTTCCAAAATTGACAAAGAAGCAAGACTACTGCTAGAACTCAAATAAAAATAAATGAATACAGACAAAAATGAAAGAAATGTAATTTTTTAAAAGTTTAAATGGTTATTATGAATCTGCTCTTGAAGATAGTGTCAGGAATGTACCTTTTCTAATACATTTATGTCCTATGTGAGCATTTCCATGAAAATTTAGTACCAAGATAAAACTCTCATCAGGGAGTTTTTGTGCTTTCTCAGTTTTAAAATTGAGACTTCTGTCCTGACTTCAAAGAAGTTAAGGAACAATTTGATGATAAAGCATAATTAGTTATACTTGCTTCCTTGAATTAGAGGTACTAATTTCCTTCCGTTTCTTTTTTTTTAATTATATTGTATCCATGTCCCATTCAGTTGGCTACTTCAAATAGAGAACTTCTAAATTAACAAGTCAGGATTAACCAGAGATTTCCCATTTCTTAGTATCTAGTTACTTGAGTCTGTATGTGATACTCTAATCTGGCACTGTGTGAGTTAAGCAAAGATGATAGCCTTGCCTAGTCTTTACTGAGCAGACTAGAGCATGAACAAGCTTTATGGGAATGAAATCCACTATGAAGAACAATGAGCATTCCAATCTCATTCATGCAGTTCATATTTTCTATTAAAACACAAGTGTCTTTTGGGAAGAATCAGCAAAGCTGACTTGAGTTCTTAAAAATGTGAAAGTCAAGCTAAAACTGTGCAGGTAAATCTATATCTCAAGATGGGAAATAAACTATCATTTTAGCTTTTATGGTTGTAAGTATTATGAAATAAGTGTTCATAAAAGTCTAGACTAACATGGAGGGATTTCAAAAAACAAATGGCTGAGCTGCTTTTAGTAAATCCCATTTAAAGGGATACAACTGCTAAAGAGACTTCTGGTCAAGATGGCAGCATAGGCAGTATGACTCATTTCTTCACACAGCCACATCAAAATTGCAACTAAAATATAGAACAACCATCACTCAGAACTGTCAGAAATCAAGTTGAATGGAAGTCTGACAACTACTGAATTAAACCACATCCATCTAGACTGGTAGGAGGGGCTCAGATGTGAAACCAGCTGGTCCCACAGCACTTGTGGTGGATAAAAATTTGGGAGGGATATGTCAGGAGTGAGGTGTCCCAGCCCTACACCACGCATCCCAGCCAGGAGTTCCAGTGCCAGGAAGATAAGTCCCCACAACTTCTGGCTGCAAAAACTAGCAGGGATTGAGTTGGAAGAAGAAACTTATGGAGCCCCAAGCAGTTCCTCTTAAAGAACCCACACACGGACTCACCTACTCATACTCCCTCTGAGCTCCAGCACCAGAGTAGCAGCTTAAAAAGCACCAGTGTTATGCAGGGAGGAACTGAAGTGTCTGGCATCAAGGTGAGCAGAAGCCATTGTCCCCTTTCTAAACCCTTCTCCCACAGAGTTAGCCAGTTGGTGCCATATCTGAGACTCCATCAACCTGGTTAACACTGTTAGATCTATCTTGGAGATCCCCAGAGACTACCCCATGCAACTTATGGGCCCACCCAAGCTGCTTTTCTATATGAATGGCTGGTCTTGGCTAAAGCTTCACAACTTCCTCAGTCCTATCACACAAGCAACAACTGGCCTCAGTGAGCCCCAGCCATGGCACTAGCATCAGGCAGCCTAGATTCACAGCTTGTCTTTGCCTCAGAATCTCTAAGCCCAGCACAAGTACCAGTCATCTCAGATTGCTTTATAGCTCAGACAGGGTGGCCCTAGGCAAAACATACGTGGGAGCTTACCTTGGCCTGTGCCACCTGGGAAACCCCAGGGCCAATGTACCTAGTGAATAGCTACAGACCACATTTGAGCACCACCACCCTGTTCCTGCACAGCTGATCCTTTATGGAGAGCAGAGGTTTGTGTTAAGTGGTCATAGCCAATCCTTTCAGCTGATGGCCTGGGTAAATCCCTCCCATTGACCTGCTAACAGCAACCAAGGCTCAACTACCAGAGGAGGGTACTCAGCCTCCATGAAGGGCATGCCTTGAGAACCCATCTTGGGTGATGGGGAGGCTCTGCCCCTCGACCCCACAGGACACCTACTACATTAGGCCACACTACCAAGATGTGGAGTCATAGCAGCTCTATCTAATACATAGAAACAAACACAGGAAGTCTGCCAAAATGAAGAGACAAAGAAACATGACCCAGATGAAAGAACAGATGAAAACTCCAGAGAAAGAGCTAAATGAAATGGAGATAAGCAATCTGTCAGATGCAAAATTCAAAACAATGGTTATAAGGATGCTCAAGGAACTTAGTGAGAACCTCAACAGCATAAAAAAGATCCAGTCAGAAATGAAAGATTCACTAATTGAAATACAGAACAATTTAGAGGGAAATAACAGTAGAGTGGATGAAGCTGAGAATCAATTAAATGATTTGGAGCATAAGGAAGCAAAAAACAACCAATCAGAATAACAGGAAGCAAAAAGAATCCAAAAAATGAGGATAGTATAAGGAACCTCTGGGACAACTTCAGGAGGTCCAACATTTGCATTATGGGGTGCCAGAAGGAGAAGAGAAAGAGCAAGAAATTGGAAATCTATTTGAAAAAAAATTAAGAGAAAACTTCCCTAATTTGGTAAAGGAAATAGACATGCAAGTCTAGGAAGCACAGAGAGTCCCAAAAAAGGTGCATGCAAAGAGGCTCACTCTAAGACACATTCATAATTAAAATGACAAAGGTTAAAAATAAAGAGAGTATCTTAAAAGCAGCAAGAGAAAGAAGTTAGTTACCTACTGGAGAGTTCCCATAAGACCATTAGCTGATTTCTTAAAAGAAACCTTGCAGGCTAGAAGGGATTGGCAAGAGATATTCAAAGTCATGAAAAGCAGAGACCTACACAAGATTGCTCTATCTAGCAAAGCTGTCATTTAGAATCAAAGGGCAGACTAGAAAAAAAAAACCCCAAAACAAACGAAAGGAGTTTGTCATCACCAAACCATTATTAAATGAAATGTTAAAGGGACTTATTAAAGAAAAAGAAGAAAATCAAAACTATGAAAAATACAATGGCAATAAATACATATCTATGAACAATTGAATCTAAAACACAAACTAAGCAAACAAGAACAGAGACAAAATCAGGGATATGGAGAGTGTTTTGATGGTTGCCAGATGGGAGGGCAGTTGTAGGGGAGTGGGTGAAGAAGTGAGGGGATTAAGAAGTACAAATAGGTAGTTACAGAATAGCCATGGGGCTGTAAAGTGCAGTATAGGAAATGGAGTAGCCGAAGAACTTACATGTGTGACCCATGGACATGAATAATGGTGTGGGGACTGCCTGGGGGATTGGGAGGTGCTGGGTAGAAGGGGGTAAAGGGGAAAAATCAGGACAACTGTAATAGTATAATCAATAAAATATAATAAAAAAAACTGCTGAAGAAAGTATAAACAAAAATCTGTAAAAGATTTTTATATGGGACTATGGGATTTAATTAGATCCAAACACATGAGCACTGTTATCCAATATGGTAGCTAATAACCAACTTTATATGATTGTTGTCAGATATTCTTTGAGACTGTAATCTTTTGATATAGATTGATGTAATGCATATATGCAGCCAACAAGGCTAGTGCATATGTGCAGCCAGCAAGGTAATTACTTTGTTTTGAAGTTTGGCAGTTGGCAGGGAAGCTGCGGCCTTTGTGAAAGGGCCGCCCAGATCCAGAGTGGGATCTGACTATAAGTCCTGTGTTTGTTTTACTGTTCTCCCCTCTGGTATGTAAACTGCAAGCAAATGGGCTATTTTTCAAACTGTCCTTTTAAAACAGTTATCTTTGGATTGTGGAAATAACTATTTGATCTTGGAGTGTGTAATTTTGAGTAAACTTATTTTTTAGATCACTATTATTTTAAATTTATGTTTCAGTTGCAGTTGACATATCATACTATATTAGTTTCAGGTGTACAGCATAGTGACTCGACAGTTGTATGCCTTGCAAAGTGATCACCCTGATGAATGTAGTAGCTACTTGACACCATGGTTATTACAATAGCATTGACTCTGTGCCCTGTGCTGCACTTTACATCCCCGTGACTATTTTTATAACTGTCAGTCTGTACTTCTTAATCTCCTGCACCTTGTTAACTCATCTACCCAACCTCCCTCCCACCTGGTAATCATCAGTTAGTTCTCTGTATGTAAGAGTTTGGTTCGGTTCTGTTTGTTTGCTTATTTATTTTGTATTTTAGAGTCCACATATAAGTATATTATATGGTACTTGTCTTTCTCTGTCTGACTTAGGCTATTTAGCATAACACCCTCTAGGTCTATCTATCCATGTTGTTCCAACTGGCAAGATTTTATTCTTTTTTATTGCTGAGTAATATTCCATTGTATACATGTACCATCTTTTCTTTAGCCATTTGTGTATCAGTGGATGCTAGTGTTTTGATTGGAGCATTTAAACCATTTACATTTGAAGGAATTATTGGTAGGTTTGCAAGCTGGGTAGGGGAATGTCAAAGACAAAATAGTCTGCCTGTACCTCTGTCTGGGAGAAAGCTGTTCCTATAGCCCTCTCTCTAAAGCCAGGCAATGCAATTGCTCCCTGAATGTCCCTGGTGCTTTCCAAGCTCCTGCACCAATGCTGGAGCTCAGAGGAAGTGAGCCTGTCAGTGAGTAAATCCATGCATTGGCCCCTTAAGGGGCATCTGGGATTCCAGCAAGCAGCCTCTGTTTCATTCAGCCAAAACCCCTGCCAGTTTTCACAGCCAGAAGTTATAGGGATTTCTCTTCCTGGCGCTGGGATCCTGAGCTGAGGGGCATCGAGTGGGGCTAGGACTCCTTCCTTGCTCCTGGAGAGGGGACCTCTGAAGCCTGGATATCTCCCCACCACATGTTTCTTAACTGCCACACTGTGAGGTAGGGCCTGCCCCTTCTGCATCTCCAGTCCTTCTACCAGTACCAGTATGACTTTTTCTGTTTATCCTTAATTGTATAGGACTTCTGTTTAGCTAGTCTTCAGACTCTCCTCAAAGGGGGTCTCCGTACTTGTAACTTTGATAGTACTAGGGGGAGGTGAGCACAACATTTACGTACTCTGCCATCTTGGTGAAAATTTCTTGCTTGCAATTTATTTGTGGAAAAAAAAATCACATCTTTTGTCCTTTAGTTTTATTTTGAACTTGATGATTGTTTTTAAGATTCCACATATAAAAGTGAAATCATGTGGTATTTGTCTTTCTCTTTCTGACTTACATTACTTAGCATAATATCCCTTAGTTCCATCTGTGTTGTTGCAAATGGCCAAGATTTTATTCATTTTTATGGCTGAGTAAATGCCATTGTTGATACAGGTCACATCTTTTTTATATTTTCGACTATGGATGGACACTTAGGTTGCCTCCATATCTTGGTTATAGTAAATAACATTGGAATGAACTTAGGTGCATATATCTTTTCAGTTAGTGTTTTGTGTTTCTTCAGATAAATACCCAGAAGTAGGATTGCTGGGTCATAGTTTTGAGGATTGTCCATACTGTCTGCATCTATCTCACCACAGTACATAAAAATTTTAGGGGAAGCTTTTTAAAATCAGGATTAAAGGCAGATTGCTAAAATAGGCAGGCTCCACTAAGCTTCACCTAGCATGGGACAGGGTGAGAAATCACCTCGTCAGCCACCAAGAAAGGATGCACTGAGGCATTTCCATATTTCCCAGATCTTCAGTTGAGACCAAGCAACATTTAATTATACAGTTTCTTATAACTATTTCTGTGATTCAAGAACTATAAACTGATGAATAATGATAGAGATTTAAGAGCATATCTAATATATATGTATGAGTATAATATATATATATGAGTATATATATGCGTGTTGTTCACATGGAAAATAATAAAATAATAACAAGAATAAAGTATGTTTTGCACACTAACAACTGTAAACCTACTTTTGTCACACTCTGTATGTGTATGATATATATGGCAAATATGTTCTACACAAGATATATATAGATATATATGTAATGCTTATATATGGAATATATAACATACTTATCAGAAAGTACATAGTTATAAATAAAAATATAGAAATGTTTAAAAATAAATTTCATATTACCTTTTCAGTTACCCCCTGATGTCCATACTACTCAACATGAAGCCTTTTAACAATTTGCAAAATATTCATACAAACCTTTCTCTGTGCTCACATGTTCATTTCTTCACCCCATTTTTCATTCTTTTATTTATTTTTTTAAGCTTTTGTTTATTTATTTTTAGAGCGAGGGGAAGGAGGAAGAGAGGGAGAGAAACAGCAATGTGTGGTTGCCTCTCACATGGCCCTCACTGGGGACCCGGCCTGCAACCCAGGCATGTGCCTTGACTGGGAATCGAACTGGGATCATCTGGTTCCCAGCCCGCGCTCAGTCCACTGAGCTACACCAGCCAGGCTCATTCTTTTATTTTTCAACAAAAGGTTTAAAGCCTGAAGTTGCTAAAATTAATTTCCAAAGTGTGATACCTTGTTCAAATAATAGGTGTCTTTTAAATTTATAGATATTGCATGATCGTTTTGCAAAAAGTTTTTACAAGTCACACTTTCAAAACAATGGTGGACATACCCTTTCTGTCACAGGATGCCATAAATTTTTAAAACTTTAGTTAATCTGATGAGTGAAAAAGTGTACTTTATTCATGATACAATTTGGATGCCTAATTATGGTGAAAATTCTTTTGTGTTTAATGACCATTTGTATGTCCTTCTTCATTGCTTGCCTGCTAGTATCCATTGCTATACTTTCTATTGATTTTTTAAGTTTATTCTTGTTAATTAGAAAGACTTTTCATATATTAGGAAAATATTATTTTGTTTGTGATGTTCATTCTAAATGTCTTCTCCAGTCTGTTGCTTAACCTTTGCTTTCGTTTATAGATATATTGGCAAACAATTACTTTATGTCCTAAAATAGTGTTATTTAAGAAGATCCCTTGGTACGTGTGATGGTTGATTTTATTTTTCCACTTGACAGGGCTAAGGATGACCAGATAACTGGCAGAACATTTTTTCTGGGCGTTTCTGTGAGGGCAACTCCAGAAGACATTAGCATTTGAATTGGGAGACTGAGTAAAGATCACCCTCACCATCCTGGGCGGGCCTTGTTCAATCTGTTGAGGGGCTGAATAGAAGAAGGTAGAGGGCAAAAAGGCAAATTCCATCTCTGCTTGAGTTGAGACATCCATTTTCTCCTGCCCTTGGATTTTTTTTTTTTTCTGTTTGGCATTTGAACTCTGACTGGGGCATACACCATCAGCCCCGATTGATTCTCAGGCCTTTTGTCTTGCACTGAATTAACACCACAGCTTTCCTGGTTGTCTAGCTTGCACGTGGCAGATCATGGGATTTCTTGTCCTCTGTAATTGCTTGAACAAATTCCTATAATAAATCTCTTCATATATATCTATATATCTATCTATATCTTTATATTATATATTTATATGTAAATATACATATAAGTACATATATATATTTCCTGTTCTGTTTTTCTGGAGAACCCTGATTAATATAGCATGTTATATCATTTTTCCCTAGAAAAAACTTTGTAACTTTTACAATGAAATTTATTTTTTATGCTTTATGTGAGATTGGAGTTTTCTTAATAGCATTAGCAAAATAAATGCTAGCTTTATATGAGGAGTTGAAATTCTTTCCATAGTTTCCTATGACCTGGGCAGAAATAGTAAAATATTATTTAAAATTAGGTAGTGCCCTGACTGGTGCCCAGTTGGTTGGGCATTGTCTCACAGAGTGAAAGGCTGCCAGTTTGATTCCCAGTCAGGGCACATGCCTGGGTTGTGGGTTTGGTCCCTGGATGGGGTGTGTGTGAGAAGCAACTGATTGATATTTCTCTCCCTCTTTCTCCTGCCATTCCCCTCTATCTAAAAATAAATAAATCTTAAAAAAATAAAAATTACGTAGAATTCAAAATAAAATAAGGTAGAACTCAGCTATATAACAATCTGGAGTGAGGTCATTTTAAATATAGAAGTTTAATTAATAGTTCATTCCATAATTATGTGTCTGTTGAGATTATTTGCCTCCTGAATCAAGTTTCTTGGTTTTTTCCCCAAGATTTTAATTATTATCTCACAATTGTCCTTATATCTAAATTTCTTCTGAGCTTTTATATTTTTCATAAACTTGTATCTTCAATTTCTCTCCTTTTAAAAAGTCATGTGATAAAAAGATTATGTATGCATTTCCTAAACCTAGTCACAGTTGTATATCTCTTTAACTGTGTACCTTGACATACTATATGCTTCCCTACTATGGCAAATTAGCTGGTGATATAAGGCATCGTAGTTCTTGTGTGGGCTCAGACTGAATGACCTGGGTAGGTTCTTAGCACTTCTACTATGGTTTGGGGAGAATGCCTTTCTGCTCTCTTTTTCTACGGGGTTGGCACCCATGTCCCAGATGAAGGCCTTGGCCAAAAGTGCCACTTTCTTCCGCCAGGGACCATTAGTGTCCATATCATTGAGTAGCTGCTATAAGCATCACAAAAAATAGATGAACATGTGCTGCCTACCTTCCAGAGATCTCAAGGGTTCAGCCACTTGGGACCACATACGAACAACATCTTTAACTCTAGCTCCCTTGGAGAAGGAAGCCATGCCTTGATTTCCTTCCTTGGAAATGCCAGGAGGACTTGTATTTTCTGATGCACTCTTTGTGGTCTACCAGCAGCATGCTTTCCTGGGTCTATCACCCTCTCTAGAGAGGTGGCTGGGGATGGGAGTAGGGTAGTGATCTGTGATCTGCATGCCATTATCCTAGAAACCTGCAGAAATTACTTCAATATTTAGACATATTATTATAAAATAAATCTTTTGTGGTGGTCTTTTTAAAAATCTCCCTTTCACACACTTTGGAATCAAATGCAACCAAATTTTAAGTATTTGCCTCTTATAAGTATGGTATAATATGAACAGGAAAAAAGTGAACATTTCTTCTGCAAGAAATTTTAGAATTTCAGGCTGACCTACTTGAATTTCAATTTCTTAATGAGCTAAATTATGGTTCACTTTCCTGCTACATGTGTAACCATAATCATATGAGTATTTTTCTGCTTTTCTGGATGCAGATTGCCTTACACATAACGTCTCTCCATCTGAGGCTCCCCGTGTGTTCTATCACTCTTTTGCAGAAACGGTTCTCCTTTTCCCTAAGTATTGTTGCTATGGTCTCAACTGTAATTTTCTCAGCACCATCTGTAGACTGATATTTTGTGGAAATTTGTATGGATTCCAAGTAAGAATTCAGCTCAACAGGTCAGTATATTTAGTTTTTAGGAGAAAAGAAAGTAATCGATGAATTCCTATTCTATGCCATTCTCTCCGCGCCCCTCCCACTTCTTCCCATTTTACCCTCACATGCAGATATTCTTATAGCTTTGAAATGGATTCAAAAATCCCAGGCTCTATAATTCAATTTCAGTCAAAAATTCCACTTACCAGAATCCTCACAATACTAATAGTGTTGTTAGAAATAAGACACTTGATTAAAAGGAGGCACACTTGTCTATATCTTTAATGTGCATTCCTAATGAGTCTTAGCAGGAGGCTGATTCACATGAAAATGCACAGTTAGCTCATCCAAGTTTAATATACCATTATCTGCACCCAGGCCCTCTCTTCATTACCATTTGAATGCACTGTTTTCTTTGGAGTTTTGTGCAGGAAACAAATCCCTATATATGGCACACAGCTTTAGACTCTGATTTGTCTGCATTTGCCCTTTAGACAAAAGACCAAAACAACATGCTCTGTGGTGCATTAATTTTCAATCTCTGACTATTTTTTGAAATTGTAATGCGGCACATTTCCTTTTCCAAGGGACTTAGTCAGTAGACAATGTAGAAGTGGATATAGCCAACGAATTTGTCGTTCTGAGTGGTGGCATACCATCTTTCCTATGTGGACTGTCCAGATAAAAAGGGTTGCTTTAAAGTGC